>JARYGA010025661.1:0-30498 GCA_030545235.1 Helianthus tuberosus
TTTGAATATAGAATTCATGATTTTGAATTTACAAAATTCATTATTTTTTGTAGTCATTTTTTGACTAAAATTTTTCAATTGAAAAATCATTTGTTTTAGTAAACAAGATACTTCAAAGTCTTGTAAACATTCGATGAATTATGGCATCTTTTGTCATAATAACTCAATGACTTCAATAAATATGATGGTTGACATCTAAAGAATGAATAAGTTCAAATTCATGAACTTTACGACAAATTTGGGAATTGATTTTCAAAATGAGCACATGCTTGGTCCCCAAAAATTTATTACTAGTAAATTTACTAGAACATATTCATACAATGAGTATGTACCAAGACGTCGGGTTAATAAAGAGTTAACCAAGAAAAAGATTCATTTCAACCAATGAGTCTTAACCAGACCACAAAACCCCTAAAGGACTTAATGAACCCTTTAGTTGAATTTGTAAAAAATTCCGAAGTACCTCCGCAATCCACAATCCAAAACCACTACCATAAGGGTGTGGTCATGACCCAAACCACTATCCACTTATTTATTTTTATCTTTGTCTAAAGAAAAAAAAATGATTACTTGAAAAATGGAAAGGGGGACCATGGTTTAATCCATGCAAACCATGGTGGATTAGGGAAGGGGGTGGTGTAGCCTTCCATTCATGTTCCTACGTGGCGAATCATGTCCCAACCATGACCCCCACACCCTTTAGATAATAAAATTTGTTTTTATTTTTAGATAAAACAAAAACTAAAAAACGTTTTTGGAAAACCAATAACAGAAAGTTTTCTCCTGGAAAATACTTTTCAAAAGAAAAACCTAAGGTTTGTCCTCAAGGGAAGAAAAAATGTCGTTGCTGAATATGTTCTGAAGAAGGACACTATGCCAACGAATGTCCCAACAGACAAAAGTTTCCGGAAAAATTAAAAATTATTCAAAAGCGGAAACTGAAGGATATTTTCCTTCTGAAAATATTTTTGATGGCTATACGCAAGTATATACATTAGAAATATTAGACAACATGTCATCCGATTCTTCTACAGAAGACTCAGAATGAAGTTCAACCACTTTTTTAGTTGGGGGGATAATGATAAACAAAACGATTTTGAAAATTGTTTATTAAAAAATTATTTATTTCCTGAAAACAAAAATTTATCTAGAAATAATAAACATTTTGTCAAATGGCAGACATGGTTTTCAGGATATTCATTCAACAATGAACATCTAAAGGAGGGCCAAAAACATGTTAACTGCTAACTTGACACGAGTTTTTCAGAAATCGTAAGCAATGATGTCATTGTCATTCTTACTCCTATAAATGGAAGACATTCCTTCATTCAAAAATTCATCACTTTCATTTACATTTACAAAAAGAAAGGCATATTTTTGAAAAAATGGAAGAGTTAAAGGCTTTACGCCTAAAAGAAAAAATTCTTTTAATAGAATTAAAAGCTATTCAAGAAAAAATAGCTCTCTACGACGAAAGTCTAGACACAACTGTTAGTTCAGAACAGGATTCCGAAAGGATACAATCTGAATCTGGTCCTTTACAAACGGCTAAAGGTAAAGAAAAATCAAGTCCGTTGATTCCTGTTGCTTTGGAAAAAAGCAATTATAAAGTTAATGAAAAAATACAATCTTCATCTAGCCCAGTAGCAAACGGCTCTGGTAAAGGCACATCAAATCCGTTGATGGCTGACAGTTTGCCAAAAACTGACAAGGTCTCCCTCAGACCAAGTTACTCACAAGTCACACAAATTCCAGAAAAGCATAATTCAAGATTTTATGTTATTTTCGATGGTGACCACAGAGGAATATATGAAGATTGGGGTATAGTAAAAAATTACATTGATAAAACCGACTATCCTTTCAAAAAATTTGGGTCGTTAGCACAAGCCCAACAAGAAGCTACCCGATACTCAGTAAATCTCGGGAAGAAAGGAATACCTTTAAAGGTAACAATTATTCATGAGCCATTGAAGCCCAAGAAAAAAGAAAGAATCATCGAATTCAAAAATACTTTCTCAAGATCAACAATAAAAGAAGAGAAAGAAGAAGAAGATATTATATCTTTGGACGAATTCAGAGGAATTTGGTCTAAAACAAGAGCTCTTAGTCAAGATGATTTCGAGTTTGAACATGTCTATACAGAAGATAAGGCTACTAAAAGTCTTTTAGTCTTTTGTCCAGGCGCAAGTCCAGAACTTGTTTCACTAGCATTTTCTGCTGGTCTAATAAAGTTCATATATCCATCTCCAAATTTGCTTGAAATTAGCATGTTTCCAGAAGGGATAAAGAAAGCTATTAAAAACTTTCGAAAGAAGATTGCTGCAGCAAAAGACGCAAACATCTTCATAAAGTGTAACTCTACACTTCCAGATTGGTACCTAGGAACTTCTTCCCAAAGTTACCATCATATAGAAATCGGGCTCACGAAAGCAAGAACCGTCAACCCCTCAAAAGTTATAAATGAGGAACAAGAAAATTTCGAAAATTGGGTCGAAATAAGGGTTAAAGGATTCTTAAAAATCCTGAATAATCTTCAAAATATTAAAGTAAAAAGCTTTAATAAAGTGAATTATTGCAGCGACCACTGCATCATCACAAGTTACAGTGGAACTCCACTGCCAAAGCACGAGAAGGAAGCTTTAGAAAAAATGGAGCAAAGCATTATCTTCAACAAAGTTGATGTGAGTCCTACTACCAAACAAAGACTCTGCAAAATAATGCAAAGAGCACAGGAAAGCCATCAGTGCATGAGCTGTAAAGAATCTTCTACCGAAGAAAATTCTGACAAAAGTGGTCCCTCTATTAAAGACAGCTACTTTTCAGAAAACTTACACCCTTCAACAATTCCAATTTCTGGCTCTGATACCACTTTGCCCCCACGCCGGTGGAAATCCTCAAGCCCCACCCAAAACGCCGCCCTCCATGCCATACGCGGGGTGCTGTTCTCAGCGTGGAGGGGCTTCCACGTCTTTTTTTCATGCCCACACCGTATGGTCCTAAGAAAATGCACTTATTTATTTTTTAACTGCTAATACTCTTGCTCTTAAATTACACCAAAAATAAGGTTAATATATGCCAAGTTAGTGATTGAGCCTGGTCTTATAAAAGTGTATTATAAAAGCTTTTCTTCATTATAGAACTAAGATTATTTATTCAGTTAAGAACTACCAATTATCATAAGAAGTTTAAAAGTTATGAAAAAAAAAATACATTTCAGGCATCCTCTTCATAGTTAATAAAATATAACATCAGTAAGTGTTTTTAATAATTTATCAAACAAAAAAGTTTTCTTAGGATAAAGTGATAAGTTAAATACAAAAATAAATTTTATGTCAAAATCACAAATTCATAATAAATTTTATGTATTTAGATTAAGTTTAAACTTTATTTTATGTATTGGGATTAAGTTTAAACTTTACAGCGACAAGCGCGCAACAAGCATCCTAAAATGGGTCATGGTGTCACGGCCCCCGTCCCGGTGTTACCCGGTCAAGGAGTCGCGGGACAGAAACCCGTGATATTTATTATTTGAGTTAACATCGGAAGTTTAACAGGATCTTTTAAAACTTGAAAATGCCCAATTATTTTATTTCATAATATGGTGCAAACCCCGTAATTTACAATAGAGGAATTTCACAAGGAAATTCCCTGTGTTACAAAATATGCTTATTTATTTTACTGAGCCACTATATCAAGCTTGTTAGTGCTCCGTAACACTTTTCCTTGATTCACAGTAAGTCACCTGAAACATGTTTAAAAATATTTTATCAGCGGCGAAATACTGGCGAGTCACTCAAGTTTAATTAAAACGACTCCTAGTTATAAATTACAGCATAAGAGCAATTACAATGGCTACTACTTATTTTTATCTGGAGCCGTGTCACACCCTGGTGACGATGGTCATACCACTATTGGGTCCTTTCACCCAAGTAGTGATGATTATCACTGTTAGGTTGGTGAACCTAACCGTGAGAGATTAGTAATGTGCACAATACCTCACTTGCCAGTGATTCAAGATAACCAAGACTTAATCCCTGTAATTATAACTTTTTGAAAACAATTTAGGTATTGTAAAACATTGTTGATAAAGGAGAATGACTCACATTGCAAGTTTAGATGGGCAGAGTTTAGCCTACTGATTTAGCCGTGTAACCTAGTTTAAATAACAATGCACACGAAACTAGGTCAGTAACTTAATACAACATTTACGATAAGCTCACGAAATCAAAACCCTCACGACGAATGACAAAGTATAGCCCTGATTTGGGCAGCACTTAAACATCCATCAGATCGGTTTCAATTGATCGGACATTGTATCGTAGCAGTGATCGAGTTAATACCCTGTATTCGTAGCAGCGTTTCCCTAAGTAAAATCACGAATTTGAGCAGTATACTTCGTCTTTTGAAAAGTTTTTCTAGTGTAGATGAACTGCTCATGTCTGACCCTTTTATAGCTGATTTTTGGGTTTTACGCGGCCCGCGTAAACCCTTGCTTGAATCTTACGCGGCCCGCGAGGGCCCCCTAGTCTACGTGTAGGGCTAGCGTGTCACAGGTAGGGTTGCCACGTGTACGACACGTGGCTTGAATGCTTATCCGGAGACTTTTTAAGTTGACGCGGCCCACGTAGTCTTACCTTAAGGCTTACGCGGCCAGCGTGAAAACCATATTTCATGTTTTCTTGGTTTTTCATGTGTATTAGGGTTTCAGGGGTCCGGGTTTTTACTTACGGGACGTTTATGGACAATTTTGCGGGTCCTTTCATCCTCCCCACTTTATTTAAAATCTCGTCCTCGAGATTCATAGAAATAAGTGAGGATGTTTTCGCTTCATTTCCGATTCTAGCTTCCAAGTGTACTCCGGTCCTCTCTTTGAATCCCACTTGACTTTGACCAGCACTAGTCGTTTGTGCTTGAGAAACTTGACCTTTCCGTCTTCTATCTGAAGCGGTTTCTCTACGAACTTTAATTTTTCATTTACCTCTATGTCTTGAAGAGGTACTACCAGGGATTCGTCAGATAAACATTTCTTGAGGTTGGATACATGAAATACGTCATGTAACCCGGCTAACTCTTCTGGTAGTTGTAAGCGATAGGCAACTGGTCCTATGCGTTGAATTACTAGGAATGGTCCTACATACCTTGGACTTAGCTTTCCTTTCTTACCAAACCGAACTACTCCTTTCCAAGGAGAAACTTTCAAGAGTACCCTGTCTCCAACTTGAAATTCTAGTGGCTTGCGTCGATTGTCTGCATAACTCTTCTTGCGATCTCGAGCCGTTTTCAGTCTTTCCTTGATTTGAGTGATATTGTCGGTGGTTTCTTGTATGATTTCAGGACCTGATAACTGGCTTTCTCCTACTTCTACTCAGCAAACTGGAGTTCTACACTTTCGTCCATACGGTGCTTCGAACGGGGCAGCTTCGATGCTAGAATGATAACTATTGTGATAGGAGAATTTGATTAAGGGTAAATGGTTGTCCAGTTTCCTCCATAATCTATCACACATGCCCTGAGCATGTCTTCCAGGGTTTGGATCATCCTTTCACTTTGTCCGTCTGTTTGGGGATGGTATGCAGTGCTTAAGTTCAGTCTAGTCCCCATGGCTTCTTGGAAGCTTGTCCAAAAATGTGAAGTGAAACGACTATCCCTATCTGATACAATGGAGAGTGGGACTCCATGTAAGGATACTACCTCGTCTACGTATAACTTGACTAATCTTTCCATGCTAAAGGTTTTCTTCATGGGTAGAAAATGAGCTGATTTGGTTAATCGATCCACAATTACCCAAATCGCGTCATTACCCTTTCTGGTTTTGGGTAACTTAGTGACAAAGTCCATGGTTATTAGTTCCCATTTCCATACAGGCATTTCTAATTGTTGGAGTAACCCTGAGGGTTTCTGGTGTTCTGCTTTAACTTGTGAACAAGTTAGACACTTAGATACATATCTAGCTATGTCCTTTTTCATTCCTATCCACCAGAAATTATTTCTTAAATCTTGGTACATCTTATTATTACCAGGATGCATGGTATACCTAGATTTATGGGCTTCTTCTAAAATCTTATCTCTTAAATTTCCTTGCTTAGGTACCCAAATCCTTTTCTTATGGAATCTCCAAATTCCATCATTTCCTTACTCTAATTCCTTTATTCGTCCTTTCATTCCTTCAGCATCATCCTTGATTGTTGTTTCTTGAATATGCTTCACTTGTTCCATTAAATCTAATTTGTAGATTTAATCTAAGAGCACGAACTCGCTTTTGCTTTTGCTTTTCATGATACTTACGACTTAAGGCATCTGCAACTACATTTGCTTTTCCTTCGTGATATTGAATATCACAGTCGTAGTCACTTAGAATTTCCATCCATCTTCGTTGCCTCATGTTCAATTCTTTTTGCCCAAATATATACCTTAAGCTTTTATGATCTGTATAAACGGTAAACTTACTTCCACACAGACAGTGCCTCCAAATCTTAAGGGCAAAAATTATCGCTCCTAATTCTAAGTTGTGAGTCATATAATTTTCCTCGTGCTTCTTCAATTGCCTTGATGCATATGCAATTACCTTCTTGCGTTGCATTAGCACACATCCTAATCCTAGCTTAGAAGCATCACAGTAAACTTCAAAATCTTCTGTCCCTTCTGGTAAGGCCAGAATTGGGGTGTTTGTTAATCTTTGCTTTAAAATCTTAAAAGCCTCTTCTTGTCTAGATCCCCATTCAAACTTCATTGTTTTACAGGTTAGCTTAGTTAATGGCATAGCTATCTTAGAAAAGTCTTTAATAAACCGTTGAAGGGGTAAGGTCCCAAAAACCTCATGAAAAGGATTTGAGACCATACCACAAGCTGGCCTTTCAACCTTTTAACCTTGCGCGGCCACGCATTGGTCTTACAAAAGGAAGAAAGTAATCAGCAATTTATAGTCGCGCGCCCAAAGGAAAACATAAATCCTTGCGCCTTCTCCCATTAACAAAGGATTAAAATCCTGAGATCAATACTTCCGCCCAAATATCCAGACTTGATATCATTTTACCCAGACTTGGGATTCATTCGTCTGTGTCCACACAGTAAGGTGCCACACCAGATTACAGCAGTAATCTTCTAGAAAGAATATGATCGTGCACCACCCAGACGGTTATAACCGTCTGGACACGTGTCATTACCACAGGCATCCCTGAAATCACAACGAAAGCATGCAATTGAAGAGTAATCTTCACTTAACCCCTTTCCACGTGGCAACTCCCTAGCCATAGATCAAACCACGATCCGTGTGCATTCACATCAGATCGAGACAACTTGACGTTGGATCAAAGAACTTAACGGAAGAAAATATAACCGCTACGGCGTTAGCATCTTCCGTCATCTTTTCAATAACAGGTTTTCCCTCCCAAACTCCTGGTTATAAATACGAGAACTGTTCAGGTATAAACTCAAGTCACACTCACTTCTCAAATACTTTCTCTTCTCCATTACCAATACTTATTCTCACACCGGAGTCGGGTCAAGGAGAGAACCCTTTTCTCCCCTTGGCGAGGCTAACGGTGTTCTTTTTTTGCAGAACCATCGGAGAAGGAGATCAGCTGCAACTGAATCAACCGAGAGAGAGCTAACCCTTTTATGCGGATTCAAACCCCCTAGATATTTCGGTTCCGACCATTTATCTAGTGTTTCTTTATTGGCGCCCACCGTTTTCTCGGTTTTTCTAGTTTCTACCTCGTTTCGATTCAGTTCATTCCATTTTCTGTTTTTTGCACATGGCAGAAAATTCGTCATCTCACCGGCAACCTGGTCCTCGACCAAACGTCGGAAACAATTTACAAATAGAAGAATCTCCAGAACATTGGTTTAGCAGATGCCAAACTGCTTTAGACACCATCGTTATTCAAGTCGCCAGATCTGATTTCCCAAACATCAGATCTGGAAAAGAAATCAATATTGCAGTATTGGACCCACCAACACCACGTCGGGGGGACATCCAATCCAACTAATCCAGAGATAGCAGTTATCAGAAACAAATACACATGGTTCAAGGAGGTCCGTCACGAAGACCAAATAAACGAAACTATGATCAACATTGGAGAGAACAGCAAGTCGTATTCCCTGTTGTTCCTGGGGGCCCTCAGGAAGAACGACCAGTGATTATCACTGGTATTTTCGGTCATTACCGAACGGACTATATGTTCATAGATCCAGGAAGCTCGATGGACATCATATACGAACAATGCTTTAAACAGCTCGATTCAGAAGATAAAGCACGTCTAGAACCGGTCGATTTTCCCCTCACCGGATTCTGTAATGAAGCTGTATTCCCATTAGGGCAAGTCGCTTTCCCGGTGACTTTATCAGATGGCGAACATTCACGAACGGTTACAGTCAATTTTATGGTCATGCCAGCAACATCACGTCATGATGTCCTGCTCGGGAGAAGGTCACAAAGGGAATTCAGCATGATCACTTCCATCCCACATGCTGCTTGCGGATTTCCGACAGAGACCGGAGTTGCAATTCTCTATTCAAGCAAAGAAGTCATGTACGTAGACGACGAACCACCAGCAAAGGTAGTCAAACCTTCGGCACCAAACGAACCAGAGAAATGGGTCCTGAACAACGAATACCCAGAACAGACCATTCTGCTAGGACAAGCCATTTCACCAGCAACACGCATACAACTGAAAGAATTGTTGTCTAACAACAAAGATATATTTGCTTGGTGCCCAGCAGACATGACTGGAGTTCCACGCTACATCGCGCAACATTGTCTAAATATCAAGCCATCAGTAGAACCTGTTGCTCAGGGGAGGCGCAGCTTCAGTGAAGAAAAAGCAAAAGCAATGGACGAACAAGTGACAGAGTTGCTCAATGCGGGGATCTTGCGCGAAGTGAAATACCATACATGGGTTGCCAACCCAGTGATGGTACAAAAACATAGCGGCGGATGGAGAATGTGCGTCGACTTCAAGGACCTGAACAAAGCATGCCCCAAAGATTGCTACGCGCTCCCAGAGATAGACAAAAAAGTCGACTCTCTAGCATCATTCAGATGGAAATGTTTTCTCGACTGTTATAAGGGTTATCACCAGGTCCAGATGAAAAAAGAAGACGAAGACAAAACCGCGTTCCGCACAGATAAAGGCATCTACTGCTACACCAAAATGCCGTTTGGCTTGCGCAACGCAGGCGCAACTTATCAACGCTTAATGGACACAGTCTTCAGCGGGGATATTGGCAAGACTGTCGAAGTATACATGGATGACCTCGTCATCATGAGCCATGAAGAAGTGACAATGCTCAACAATATCCAGCGCACGTTCGACTCCTTACGCAGCGTGAACTTAAAACTTAATCCGACAAAATGCTCCTTCGGCATGGAAGAAGGAAATTTTTTGGGTTTCATAGTTACAAGAGACGGCTTTAAGGTTAATCCAGAAAAGGTGCAGACCATCCAGCTAATGCCATCACCTGCAACAGTTAAAGAAATGCAAAGGCTCGCCAGACGATTAGCAGCCTTGAACAGATTCTTGGCTAATCATGCGGCAAAATCTTATCCATTTATTAGTACGCTGCGAAACTGCGGAAAGAAAACTCCCTTTCAATGGACGCCTGAAGCAGAAGCAGCATTCAAGCAAATGAAAGAATGTTTAATTCAGTTGCCAACACTGACCGCGCCAAAAGAAAAAGAACCGTTAATCTTATATCTGTCAGCCGCGGAAGTAGCGGTAGGCGCAGTATTAATGGTAGAACGGGAAAACACCCAGACTCCAATCTACTATATCAGCAAAATGCTCACCGGCCCCGAAACTCGTTACTCAATGATAGAAAAATTGGTTCTAGCACTAGTACACGCATCCCGACGCTTGCGCAGGTACTTCTCAGGCCATGTCATCACAGTTCTCACGAATTATCATTTAGGCCAAATCTTGTCAAAACCTAATGTGGCGGGAAGATTGGCTAAATGGGCCATTGAGCTGGGAGGATACAACATTTTTTACAAACCAAGACCAGCAATCAAAGGGCAAGTTCTAGCAGACTTCCCCACTGAAGTTCCCATCGATAAAATACAAGAATGTGAGGCAATCCAGAACCCAACACCTGTTTTCGACGACAGAGTCTGGACCTTACACACAGATGGTGCTTCCAATGATGATGGAGCAGGAGCAGGCCTCCGATTGATCAGTCCGGATGATCACGAACTTACATATGCCATACGCTTAGATTTCCAAAGTACCAACAATGAAGCAGAATACGAAGCATTTTTAGCAGGCCTCCGTCTATCACTCAAAATGGGGGCAAGAAACCTTGAAGCCAACGTTGACTCAAAGCTAGTAGCCGAACAAGTTAACGGTCGTTACGATGCAAAAGGGGAAGCTATGGCGTTATACCTTGAACAAGCGCGGATGTTAATCAGCCAATTTCAAACGTTCAAAGTTAACCACATAAACAGAAGCGAGAACAAGCACGCTAACGCGCTAAGCAAGTTAGCTGCTACCAGCTTTAAGCACTTAGCAAAGGAGGTACGCATAGAGGTATTATCCAATCCTTCCATTCATCTCAAGCAAGTAAGCGTCATAGAAATGGGAGATCCATCCTGGATGTCTCCAATTATCTTGTACCTTCAACACGGAAAACTTCCGGAAGGAAAGGCAGAAGCCCGAAAAATACAACACAAAGCAATAAATTACGAAATGGCGGATGGCGTCCTTTACCGAAAATCATTCATGGGCCCATTACTACGCTGTGTTGATAAAACAAACGCCCAATATCTAGTCAGAGAAATCCACGAGGGATTATGCGGGATACACGCGGGACCGCGCATGGTCGTGGCAAAGATAATGAGCGCCGGATACTACTGGCCAGGAATGCACATGGACGCAGTTGATCTATTAAGAAGATGCGAGGCATGTCAACGCCACGCACCAAAGACTCTCCGACCCAAAAATCCGCTAATTCCCGTTACTTCCGCCTGGCCATTCCAACAGTGGGGCATCGATCTAGTCGGACCATTTCCTGACGCGCCAGGTGCAGTAAAATTCATCATCGTCGTGGTGGATTACTTCACAAAATGGGTGGAAGCTAAAGCTTTGGCCTCAACAACAGCAATGGTAATCCGCAAATTTATATGGGAACATATCATTTGCAGATTTGGATTACCATTGCGCATTATTTCCGACAATGGTACAAACTTCGCCGCAGAAGATCTTCAAAAATGGTTCAAAGAAATGAAGATCGAGCACAACTTTGCCTCCGTTGCGCATCCTCAAGCGAACGGTCAGGTAGAAAGCGTAAACAAACAAATCGTTGACGGCATAAAAGCGCGACTCGGGACAACACGCAGAGGGTGGGTTGATGAACTTCCCAGCATCCTCTGGGCGCATCGAACAATGCCAAAGACTAGCACCGGCGAAACTCCGTTCAGTCTAGTCTATGGGTCGGAGGCCGTCATTCCAGCTGAGATCGGTTTACCATCACCACGCATGATAGCCATGGAAAAACAGAACAATGAACAAGAGCGAAGAATAGATTTGGATCTTCTGGAAGAAAGGCGCGAGAACGCCGCCATAACGGAAGCAAGGTACAAATCCAAGCTCGAAAAATATTACAATGCGCGCGTCCGCGTTTGCACCTTTGTCCCCGGCGATTTTGTCTTGCGCGACAATGAAGCTTCAAACGCTGAAAAGCCGGGCAAATTAGCGCCAAGATGGGAAGGACCATACGTCATTAACGAGGTCCTAGGCAAAGGGGTATATACCCTAAAAAGGATCGATGGGACCCTAGTTCCCCGCACCTGGAACGCACAACAGTTGCGCAGGTGTTACATATGAACCAAGTCTACAAAAGCGGAAAGAACATACAGGCAATGTATTTCTTTATTATGTCTTGTATTACAAGCCTTGCGCTCTTATCAATACAAACATCATTTTTACTTATATCACTGTTTATTACAAATTGCATGTAATTTCTTTGGTTCGCGCGAAAACAATATGGTCAAACATTGTACACCTCATGAACAGTCTAAAACATGCAAACTATTGCGCCTTTTGGACAAATGTTCACACATGAGTACAATACCATCTCTCATTCGCCTTACCTATCCAAAAGCAATTAAAAACATGCAACATATTGTAATTTAAACAGCAGTTTACAAGCATGGCAGTGCATCAAAATATACATTATCTAGTGTAACATAAAACATTTCTTAACAAAGATCATGACAAATCTTTGGTACCAAAAGCTAGGAATATATACAATAATCACACCGGTGATCTTCAAAAAAGAGATCTGTGTTAACAGACTAACACAAACATCAAAAAAAAAAGGGATACTCCCAAACTTAGTCAACAGCGAGTTCATCTTCAACATCCACCTTCCCCGGAGGTTTTTTCCGACGTTGATACACCAACCGACACTCTTTTGCCCGGATCATCGGAAAACGAGCAGTCAAGCTGTCCGCATCCAGCACAGCAAAGCTATTATTAGCAACTCCCCCTTGCCGGTGAACTTTATCATCAGAACAAGCCACCATAAAAGGACTAGCAGGGACGGAGTTCTATCCGGTAGCCATTAGTGGTGGAGAAGCAGCCAATAACAAGAGAGCCTCAGCAGCTTCTCGAATCCTAAGGATATCTGAGAGTCGTCGAGAACGAACGGTACGTTTTCCTTTCATTTTTTCCAAAATTGAGAAATAAACGAGCAACCCAACGCATTTATATACGAAAAGAACCCAACCTCGGGAAAGAAGAGACCTACTCATCATTAGTTGTCAGAACTATATCACATCCAAACGACGCTACATGAACCAGGGTCATATCCTCATTAATGAAGTCTGACAAGCGCCACTACGAATCTCAAGACAAAAGAGAAAAATACTCACTCTTACTACCAGTTGACGTCATTACATGTCAGAGTATGATTACAAAGTCACGTTTTTCCCCTTTTTCAACAAATTAAAGCTTCCAAGGGAAGATTTCTTATTTCTCGCGCCCAAAAAGCATCTCCCTCTCACAAGTCCAGTGCTCCACTTATTTGCATAAGCACAACACTAGACTGGGGGGACTTGAAGGGGTAAGGTCCCAAAAACCTCATGAAAAGGATTTGAGACCATACCACAAGCTAGCCTTTCAACCTTTTAACCTTGCGCGGCCGCGCATTGGTCTTACAAAAGGAAGAAAGTAATCAGCAATTTATAGTCGCGCGCCCAAAGGAAAACATAAATCCTTACGCCTTCTCCCATTAACAAAGGATTAAAATCCTGAGATCAATACTTCCGCCCAAATATCCAGACTTGATATCATTTTACCCAGACTTGGGATTCATTCATCTGTGTCCACACAGTAAGGTGCCACACCAGATTACAGCAGTAATCTTCTAGAAAGAATATGATCGTGCACCACCCAGACGGTTATAACCGTCTGGACACGTGTCATTACCACAGGCATCCCTGAAATTACAACGAAAGCATGCAATTGAAGAGTAATCTTCACTTAACCCCTTTCCACGTGGCAACTCCCTAGCCATAGATCAAACCACGATCCGTGTGCATTCACATCGGATCGAGACAACTTGACGTTGGATCAAAGAACTTAACGGAAGAAAATATAACCGCTACGGCGTTAGCATCTTCCGTCATCTTTTCAATAACAGGTTTTCCCTCCCAAACTCCCGGTTATAAATACGAGAACTGTTCAGGTATAAACTCAAGTCACACTCACTTCTCAAATACTTTCTCTTCTCCATTACCAATACTTATTCTCACACCGGAGTCGGCTCAAGGAGAGAACCCTCTTCTCCCCTTGGCGAGGCTAACGGTGTTCTTTTTTTGCAGAACCATCGGAGAAGGAGATCAGCTGCAACTGAATCAACCGAGAGAGAGCTAACCCTTTTATGCGGATTCAAACCCCCTAGATATTTCGGTTACGACCATTTATCTAGTGTTTCTTCAACCGTCTATAATATCTGGCTAATCCTAGAAAACTTCTAACTTCCATAGCTGATTGCGGGACCTTCCATTTGGTGATCGCTTTTATTTTGGAGGGATCTACGTGAATACCTTCGTGATTCACCATGTGTCCTAAAAATTGTACCTCTTGTAGCCAGAATTCACACTTTGAGAATTTGGCATAAAGCTTCTCTTTTCTTAACAAAGTTAGGAGTGCACATAGGTGCTCACAATGCTCGTCCTGACTTTTGGAATAAATAAGTATATCGTCAATAAAGACAATTACAAATTTATCCAAGTACGGTTTACAGATTCTATTCATCATGTCCATGAATGCTGCAGGAGCATTTGTTAATCCAAAGGGCATGACTGTAAACTCGTAATGACCATACCTAGTTCTGAAAGCAGTTTTAGGTATGTCTTCTTCTTGTACTTTCAACTGATGGTATCCGGAGCATAAATCTATCTTAGAAAAATATCTAGCTCCCTGAAGTTGATCGAAAAAATCATCAATCCTAGGTAATGGGTATCGATTCTTAATTGTAACCTTATTTAATTCCCTATAATCGATACACATTCGCATCGAACCATCTTTCTTCTTTACAAACAACACAGGTGCTCCCCACGGGGATGAACTAGGTTGTATGAATCCTTTGCTTAATAATTCATCTAACTGCTTTTTCAATTCGAGCATTTCGGTGGGTGCTAACCGATAAGGTGTCTTGGCTATCGGTGTAGTTCCAGGAATTAGATGAATTCTAAATTCTACTTCCCTATCAGGTGGTAACCAGGTAATTCTTCTGGAAATACATCTGGGTATTCTGATACTACTGGAATTTCCTTAAGTTCCTTACCTTTAGTGTTAATGATTGCCGAAATCATATATACTATCCCTTGTTTTCTTGAATAACTGGCCACTTTCATTACTGAAATGAATTTCATTGGCTTACGTGGCTTATCTCATGTAATCATTACTATTTCTCCTGTGGGTGTATGAATTTCTATGAAATTCTTATCACAGAGGATTCGAGCATGGTTGGCTACTAACCAATCTATTCCTAACACAACATCGAATCCGGCTAAATTCATAGGTAACAGGTTTGTAGAAAATTTATGCCCTAAGAGTTCTATCTTTTCTTCTCGCAAGACCTTATTTATGTTAACAGAATTCCCATCTGCCGTTTCGACAGTAAAAATTTGTCTAAGGTTGGTTAAGGGTAGTTGAAGAGCTTGGCAGAATGAAGTATTTATAAAACTTTGGTTTGCACCAGAGTCGAATAATACTTTTGCATAAACGTCATGAACTAAAAACGTACCAGCTATCACATCTGGGATGAGTTCTGCTTCTTGGGTAGTCAACTGGAATGCTCTTGCATTCTTTTTGGTAGTTCCTTCTGCATGTTTGGCTTTGTTGTCAGCTGGTTTGACCAGTTTGGGGCAGTCTGGTCTAAAATGTCCAGCTTCTCCACAATTGAAGCAGATTGTTGATTTCTTCCTCCTGCAATATTCTTCTTGATGCCCTGGAATTTTACAGAAATTGCAATACCATTTGCATCTTCCAAAATGCTTTCTTTTACAGGTACTGCAAAATGGAGCAGTGAAAGATTGCCCGGTTCCCTTTTTCTTGAAATTATTACTATTACCCACACGGAATCCTTGGGTAATCTTTTGGGCCACTTCATTTTTCCGATTTTCTTCTCTTGTGCGTACCAACCCGTCGGTTAGGGTGTTGGCTAACTCCACAGCATCGTCAATTGTACGAGGTCTCGCAGCTTTGACGATATCGCGAATCTCGCTAATTAAACCCCAAATATAGCGAGAAATAAGAACCGGTTCTGGCGAAGCCAGGGTAGGTACAATTCTAGCATACTCGAAGAATGTCGAAGTATACCCTCGACAATCGACATCCACCATTCGGTGGTTTAGGAACTTATTTGTCATTTGTTCCTTTTCATATTCGGGACAGAATTTTCTTTCTACTAGTCTTTTAAATTCTTCCCAATTCATGGCATAAGCCACATCACTTCCCTTGGCTTGTAATACCGTGTTCCACCATTCTAGTGCCCCTTCTTTAAAAAGATGCGACGCGTACATGACCTTGTCTTCCTCGGCACATTTACTTATTTTAATTACTGCTTCGGTTTTCTCTAACCAACGCAGTGCTGCAGTTGCCCCTTCATTTCCTGAAAATTCGATTGGTTTACATGCAAGAAATTCCTTGTAAGTGCAACCAGGCGTTGCAGCTTTCATTTTTAAGGTAAGGGGCTTGCATCACATCATCATTATTATTGTTACCGCCTCCATTTACACTATTACTGAAATTGTCATCACGAGTACGTTTGCTGGGTGGAGGTTCAACTGGATTTCGGGCAGCAGCGAGTATTGCTGGAATAGCATTGGCTATTCCTTGAGCAACAATATTTTCTATATCTTGTCTGTTAAGAAAGTGATCTTCATTGTTTTGCTCAGATTGGTTAACCTCGTTAACTGGTTCATTACCAGGGTGTTCCATCTGGTAATTAATATATATAAGTTATTAGCACAAAATAAATAACAATTAAACACAATAAAACAATCGCACATAATCACGTCAACACGTATAGCCAAAATTGTCGACTTTGCGACTTCCATATTTTTATATATTTTAGTATGCATCCGTACACACCAAATATATTACAAAAGTTTTATTTTAAGTTATTTATTATTATATTATTATTAAACACACATTCCCACAACCACATAACTATAGTCAGCTGGCATCTCAGAAACGACGCTCCCTCTCGTCGTATTTCCATGAGATTCTTTCTCCCATATCCCTATTTCTATTTCCTGCATCCACCAGTTCCTCGCCGTAGTGACGGAGTTCAGCCAAGTTTTATGCGCTCATAGGTGGGTTTAGTGCAGGTTCAGGGTCAAACTGGGGGAAAAAGGTGTTAGGGTTATTCAAGAGATTCTGAAATTGCCAGTCATTGGTCCACCATTCTTCCAGTTCTCCTAGAGGTCGAGGGTTGACAATGGGATCTGGGATAGTCGGTTCCAAATTAACTGGGAGTTGGGATTCAATGGGATAATTGAAGAGGTTTTCATTAGCAGGTCTAATGAGGTCATAATTTGCCAGTTTGCGATCCAGTTCTTCCCATAGTGACATTTCCTAGGCTTGCCCGGAACTTTCCCTGATCTCTTTTCCTTTTCCTTTATCCTTCAGATCCTCAGTCTTGATAACTTTCTGTGCCGCTGGTTTCTTCCTACGCATACGCCTCCAGCCTACGAGTCTTCTTCTCTTTTTCGGCTTTGGTTTCTCCTGGTTCTGGGCCTGGAAGATCAGTGGTTTCTCCGTATCCGCCAGATAGCCAGATGGGTTTCCTGTGGTATCCATATTTGTGGTATGGATAGTAATGTTTTGAAGTGCTTCTGATAGTTCATTCATGTTGTTAGCATACATGAAGAAACACACAAAATTCTAAGTTAAAATTTTGTAAATTAAATTTTCATAGAATCACAGAATGGCAATCAGAAAAATTAAGTATTTCTAAATACTTAATTGGCTTAAATCAGTGGCTCTGATACCACATTTTTCTGTCACGGCCCCCGTCCCGGTGTTACCCGGTCCAGGAGTCGCGGGACAGAAACCCGTGGTATTTATTATTTGAGTTGACAGCGGAAGTTTAACAGGATCTTTTAAAACTTGAAAATCCCCAATTATTTTATTTCATAATATGGTGCAAACCCCGTAATTTACAATAGAGGAATTTCACAAGGAAATTCCCTGTGTTACAAAACATGCTTATTTATTTTATTGAGCCACTATATCAAGCTTGTTAGTGCTCCGTAGCACTTTTCCTTGATTCACAGTAAGTCACCTGAAACATGTTTAAAAATATTTTATCAGCGGGGAAATACTGGCGAGTCACTCAAGTTTAATTAAAACGACTCCTAGTTATAAATTACAGCATAAGAGCAATTACAATGGCTACTATCTTATTTTTATCTGGCGCCGTGTCACACCCTGGTGACGATGGTCATACCACTATTGGGTCCTTTCACCCAAGTAGTGATGATTATCACTGTTAGGTTGGTGAACCTAACCGTGAGAGATTAGTAATGTGCACAATACCCCACTTGCCAGTGATTCAAGATAACCAAGACTTAATCCCTGTAATTATAACTTTTTGAAAACAATTTAGGTAGTGTAAAACATTGTTGATAAAAGAGATTGACTCACATTGCAAGTTTAGATGGGCAGAGTTTAGCCTACTGATTTAGCCGTGTAACCTAGTTTAAATAACAATGCACACCAAACTAGGTCAGTAACTTAATACAACATTTACGATAAGCTCACGAAATCAAAACCCTCACGACGAATGACAAAGTATAGCCCTGATTTGGGCAGCACTTAAACATCCATCAGATCGGTTTCAATTGATCGGACATTATATCGTAGCAGTGATCGAGTTAATACCCTGTATTCATAGCAGCGTTTCCCTAAGTAAAATCACGAATTTGAGCAGTATACTTCGTCTTTTGAAAAGTTTTTCGAGTGTAGATGAACTGCTCAT
This sequence comes from Helianthus tuberosus, assembly GCA_030545235.1. NCBI lineage: Eukaryota > Viridiplantae > Streptophyta > Magnoliopsida > Asterales > Asteraceae > Helianthus > Helianthus tuberosus. The sequence goes on from JARYGA010025661.1 coordinate 18,490, forward strand.
GTCTGACCCTTTTATAGCTGATTTTTGGGTTTTACGCGGCCCGCGTAAACCCTTGCTTGAATCTTACGCGGCCCGCGAGGGCCCCCTAGTCTACATGTAGGGCTAGCGTGTCACAGGTAGGGTTGCCACGTGTACGACACGTGGCTTGAATGCTTATCTGGAGACTTTTTAAGTTGACGCGGCCCACGTAGTCTTACCTTAAGGCTTACGCGGCCCGCGTGAAAACCAGATTTCATGTTTTCTTGGTTTTTCATGTGTATTAGGGTTTCAGGGGTCCGGGTTTTTACTTACGGGTCGTTTATGGACAATTTTGCGGGTCCTTACACACGGGGACCCAAGTGCCATTCTCTCGTGGGAGTGGAAGGGGAACCTGTGAAGGGGAACATAATCAATGAAAAGTTCGGGGGGTCGGGCGCCTCCCCGCCCCTTCTATACTTCGCCAATGAATGAACTTAGAGAGATTGAAATAGGATATGAAAGGGCTTACTCTCTGATATTAGATGGATACTGGAAATAGATCGGAGATGCATTAGGATATTATATACAGTTTGTGTCTTGTGAAAATATTCATTTGAAAGATGATAGGGGTCCATCATGATGCTTTCAAATGGGTTAATTGGGTTCCTTTTTAGGTAAATTGTTCCATGTGGCGTTTAACAAGACTCCTTCATTGGAAACCTAAAGCATTGAGGTGTGATGGGTTCAGGCTGATACAACATTTCCTTTTTTGTGAACGAGTCGATGATATGTATGTTTTTGTTGTGATTTCTCAACGACTTTATGTGGGTGGTTTGTTTTGGAGTGGCATTATATGTACTTATCCTTTCAATATAATGGATCTGATTTCTCTTCTAAATTATGCAGTGGTGAATAACAAGCGCTTCAAACTGATACGTGCTTTAGTTTACATGGTACTCTAGTGGATTTAGAAGGCTAGAAACACTCTAGTCTTTAGATCGGTACTTGCTCTCATTTGAAAATGACGGTGAGATTAAGTTACACTCTTTTAATTGGTTTAATTTAGAGCTAAAAAGATAGTTTTAATTGGTATAATTGATGTCAATCCCTTATTTCTTTCACTTACTGTGATATGTAACGTTTGTTGGCATCTTGCTAGCGTGTGTTATAAAATTGACATTGTTAAAAAATATAAGTTTTTTTACTTGTTCTGTTTTCTGTTATAATTTATTTCACAATAAGGCTATGTGCTCCGTGAATGTGATATGTGAAAAAAGCACCACGTATGTCATGGGAGTTTGCATAGTCACACTCACTACACACGTGTTACGGTGAATATGAAATGTGAAATGTGGTTATAGAGCGAGGTCAGAGCCGACTCTATAGACATAAAAACCTAGGCAACAACCTATGGCCTCCAAAATTTGAGGGCCCCCAAAATATAAATTGAGTCTGTGAAAAGGTTCGAAAGCAATTTTGGTCTTGAATACAAAGATGAGATTTTTAGCTCTTGAATCTGCTGAGCCAATTGAGCATATACCTTTTGGTGGGCAACACCCATCCTTTGGTTTCCCCTAATTATCTTTGTAGGGTTTTAATTGTGCTAATATATATAACCCATAAATACAGAGTTACAAGGATGCTTAATCATGATATATTGCTTAGAATGAAACAATGATGGGGCTAAATTACAAGAGACAATTAATTTTCAGAAAATAAACTTGATAACTTTAGTTAACCAAACCAAATAGATGAAAATGTTTTATAACAATGACACTTGTAAAGTGCCCCATTTTCTTACTTTGCATCAGACATCCAAAACGATTGACCTGGTCTTAGGTAAGATGACTCTAAATGATTGGGCTATATGTTATTCATTTGTTACGATACCACCTTACATCCCAGGCCTCTTCGACCACTCTTGTGACGGTATTTCACGCCTCCTTGTTCACATGGTCAGGCACTTGGGCTTAATTCCCCACAACACGTGGTCAAGAAATGAAAAAAAAAGAGTTAAATGACATTTTAGTCTCTGTGGTTTGAGCCATTTTCAAAGGTTTTAAACGTTCCCATTTTAGTCCAAATAGTTTCAAACGTTGTCAGTTTAGTTAACCTATGGACTAAACTGACAAAATGGCCCAAACCATGGGGACTAAAATGACATTTAACTCTAAAAATGGTAAATTACACTTTTCGTCCTTTATGTTCGTATCGGATTGCAACAGATGACCTTTAACTTCAATAATTACAGTCACAGTCCTTTATTTGCAAAACTCATTACAACTTACGTCCTTTAGCCTTAACCAAGTTAAAATTTTCAGTTAAGTATGATATGTGCCTTACACATGGTGGTAATTTTAGTCATTTATTTATCTCAAAACATGATTTATATTTTAGTATGAATAAACAATAATAATTTTATCATCTTCGAGAGTCAACATCTCTGTTAACTCCGTTCCACTCATTTATCTCAACTCACTCAAAAGTATCTTCAAACAACTTTCCATCAAATCTTCAACAAATTCTCTACAAAAAATAGCGACTTCTTCCACCAGATTGAATCTCAACTCACTATACACACCACCTGTTTCACAATGCACATCACCAACACTTTTATCTTCTTCAAATTCATTCTTTTTCACCAACACTTTCAAACTCCTGAATCTGGATCATGCACACAGACCCACCAAAAAACAGGTTTATCTTCTTCAAATTTTTCTCTTTATTACTTTTGGGGATATTACAAATTCGAGTTTTCTCAACAATTGAACATTTAAACCACCACCAGCACACCATTTCCACCTTAACATCATAGCTTTTACCATCGTCGTCAACCTCTCCGACCACCACGAACCTTAACAGCGTTTCCAATCTAAGGTGGTGTTGGTGTTGATGGCCTGAGAGAGAGAACATAGTGGCCTTAGAGATCTGAATCGATGGTTAACAAGGCTTGCAAAATCGCGATAGGGATGGTGGGTGTGACCTGGTGGTGGCCCGACTGTTGAACGGTCACCAGAGTGGTAGTGGTGACGAGATTTGATGGTGGCCGGCGCTGGGTTACAGATATGACGAGATGTGGTGGTTAGGATCCGACATGGCAGTTGGGTTGTAGATTATTCCAAATATAAATAAGCAAACTTTTTGTGCATAACCACTTGTAACATGTGCTTTGAGAGTTTTTCAACAAAAAAACTTGATTTTTTAATTTTAACCCAAAGGTTTTTGCCTTTTCCAATTTTAACCCTACATAATTTGTTTTTTTTAACTTTAACCCAAACTTTTCATTACTTTTAACCCAAAGATTTTTACCTTTTGCAATTTTAACCCTACATAATTTGTTTTTTTAACTTTAACCCAAAACTTTTCATTATTTGCAATTTAACTTCACAACTTTTGTCACTTGTACTTTTCATCTTTGACAAATATTCGGTTTACGTATAGTTCTTAATTTTTCGAGTTAATACGACGTAACGTACAAGTGTGGTTCAACTTTTTTATGTTTTGTTTCAAATTTTGCAAGTTAATACGACGCAACGTACATGTGTGGTTCAAGGTTTTTACCTCTATTTTTTCATGTTTGACAGGTTCGTCGCAACACGCAGACCCTAGGTCAAGTCAGTGTTGGTGGTCGATAACGGTTGTGTGACATTAGTACTATTTGACATCGGTTTTACGCCCCGCCGCAACGCGGCGTGTGCTTTGGGGGTTTTCCAAAGAAAAAATCATTATGCATATGGTTGCCGCAACCTTTGCTTTGGGGGTTTCCAAAAAAAGTTGATTTTTTTTTTACTTTTCATCCAAAAGTATTTCATAAATTACTTTTAACCTAAACTATTTGTTTTTTTACTTTTAACCCAAAACTTTTTATCTTTTGCAATCTATCATCACAACTTTTTTTTACTTTCAACTTTGATCCTTTACAGTTTTCATTTTCCGCAAATTTTTCGCTTTATGCTTGGTTCTAAATTTTTGCTTTGGTTTAATTTCGTTCTAAATTTTGCGAGTTAACATGACGCAACGTGTGTGTGTGGGTGAACGTTTTTACATCGTCTATTTTTTCCCGTTTAACATGTTTAACATAACGTGCGGGTCCTAGATCGACTTAGTCATAACTAAAGAATCCCCGCCGCATTGCGGCGGGTCTGAATTCTAGTTGTGACTTATTTTGCAAAGTGGTGGCGGGAGGATGTGGTGGTGGTGACAAGATGTGTAGGTGGTTAGGGTTTTAGGGTTAGAGAATTGGGAAAGATGATTTATATATGCATTTTTTTTTTGCTTTTATTTATTAAACATTTAATTTAAAGAATGAATTGATCAGAATACCCTTAAACGAATAAATTTAACTTAAAATTTTAACCTGGTTAGAGCCAAAGGACGTAGGGTGTAATGAGTTTTGCAAATAAATGACTGTGACTGTAATTATTAAAGTCTGTTGCAATTTGATACGAACACAAAGAACGAAAAATGTAATTTACAAAAAAAAAAAAAAGAGTTAAATGCCATTTTAGTCCCTGTGGTTTGGGCCATTTTGCCAGTTTAGTCCAAAGGTTTCATTTTTAACCTGTGGGTCCAAAAAGGTTTCACAGTTGCCATTTTAGTCCACTGGGTTAACTTCATCCATTTTTTCTGTTAACGAGAAGACCAATTCGGTCATTTTATATGGCTGAATTGCCCTTTTAGTTAACAGAATTACATACAAAATGACCAAATTGGCCTTCTCGTTAACAGAAAAAATGGATGAAGTTAACCAAGTGGACTAAAATGGCAACTGTGAAACCTTTTTGGACCCACAGGTTAAAAATGAAACATTTGGATTAAACTGACAAAATGGCCCAAACCATAGGGACTAAAATGGCATTTAACTCAAAAAAAAAAAAAAAAAAAAGAAACAAAGAGGTTTGAAACTGTGTGCCAATTTCGATTGGCGGAAAGGACACAAGGCCGCCACACGCTCGCTGCCACCTCCTCACCGAAACCACCAACCAATCACCGCTCTCTCTCTCCACTTCAATCATCACGGCCAAACGCCTGTATCCAATTTACTACTTTACAAATGCATTCACTCGAACAAGAAGCCTTAAACCTTCGCGAAGTTCAACGGCTTGAAGGTCACACCGATAGGGTTTGGAGTCTCGCTTGGAATCCGGCCACCGGTTCCGACGGTGTACCGGCTGTTCTCGCTTCCTGCAGCGGCGATAAAACTGTTCGAATCTGGCAACAACGGAGCAATTCCTCTATTTCCTTTGACTGCAAGGTCTGCTTTCTTATTTTGACAAATACATTCAGTTTGAAGAGAATTAGGGCTTTATGTTAGTTACCTTATAGAATTATAGAGGTATCGTTATTGTTTAGTGTTATTGAGTCAGTTAACATATAATTACTACTGCAGTTCAGTTCACAATTGACCTAAATTGTAATGCTCAATTTGAAATTGTATAGATATTTAATTACTGCATGATCACTTATGTAGTTATAATATAGAAAAACATACATAAGTTAACTATGTGAATATATATGCAATTTAGATTGTGAACTTAGAATAATATAGTCAACTAGTGTTATTATCAGTTAATTAGAACATGTGCTTCTTCATTGAGTGCAAATAGTTTAAAAGAATCATATATGTAAGGTTATATATATATATAGATAGATGACAGTTATATTTTCCAATTTTTACATGTTTATTCATTATAGCTCAAAGTTAGTATTTTCAACACTTATTGTCCCAGTTTGACTTTGAATGTTAGATGATTCTATTTAGGGGCTTTTTGGCAACCTCTGAATGGTTAAGTGCTGAACCAGTAAGAGGTTTGAACCATTAAGAGCCTATAATGCTTAACCGTTCAGAGGCAAATGTCTGACCAATTCAGATTAGAGGTCTTAACCATTCAGAGGCTAATGTCTGAACCATTCAGACATCTGCTCGTGAAACAAACAGTCTGAACCATTAAGTGCTGAACCAGTAAGAGGTCTGAACCATTAAGAGCCTCATTAAGAAGTAAACAAACAACCCCTTAGTAATTTAAACATCGGTATGAGTGCGTGTAACTTTTGCGAAGAAAATAAAGAAATGAAAAGGTACAACAAACATTATAAATACATGAAGGTTGGTGTCGAAAAAAGTGAAGGAATAAATATCAATCAATATTTTGTTTAATATAAGTTCGATATTCAATATTCGCCATGGAAAAGCAAGTGAGAATTGAGGAACTAGACAGGGGTTCCACCAAGAGATGTTTCACTTCTTTTATGGTATTGTATTATGTCTTCTCACATCGATATGGAGCTAAAGAAACCGGCATTTACATGTTCTTTTTATGCTCACAAAGATCTACCTTTTCTGTATTTTAATGACAGGAATTTAATATTTGCATTCTTATCCTTAACATTAACAAAGTTTTGAATTTTGTTTAGGCGGTTTTAGAAGATAGACATGATCGAACGGTTAGATCTTGTGCTTGGTCACCATCTGGTAAACAACTGGCAACTACAAGTTTTGATGCCACCACTGCTATCTGGGAAGAGAATGGGAGTGACTTTGAATGTGTATCCACATTAGAGGTATATTATATAGTAACACTAACTTAGTATTTATGATATCTTGATTTGAATATTTAGTTATACAGGGGCATGAAAACGAAGTTAAAAGTGTGTCGTGGAATGCATCTGGTTCACTGCTTGCAACTTGTAGCCGAGACAAAAGTGTTTGGATATGGGAGGTTTTACCTGGGAACGAGTTTGATTGTGTTTCTGTGCTGACTGGGCATACGCAAGATGTTAAAATGGTCCAGTGGCATCCAACTGTCGATGTTTTATTCTCTTGTAGCTATGATAACACTATTAAGGTAATGCATATGGTTTTGCAGTCTTGTGTTTGAACTTTGAACTTGATTTCGACCCATTTACTTGTGAATGGGTCAAAATCCGGCTATGTGTTATTTATAAGTATCTAACAGGTCAAAGGGTGAAGTTATAAAATAGTTAGCTAGAAAGGAACAGGTCAAAACGAAACTTGCCCAAAGTGTTTTTTAATGTATAAAAACTCCCAAGTCAATTGGTGGAAATTACGAAAATTTTTCTTACAATTTATTTATTACGAAAAATGTTCATTGTGATCATAAAAAGAGTTTATTACTTTTTTCGTCCCTGTGGTTTGCTGAAAATGACTATTACAGTCCATTAGTTTAAAAGTTGGCAAAATAGTACCTGTGGTTTCATTTTCGTTTCAGTTGGACGCACCCTCACTAACCCCATCCACTTATTCTGTTAGTTGGTAGATTTTTTTTTTCACATAAAACTAACAGAATAAGTGGATGGGGTTAGTGGGGGTGGGTCCAATTGAAACGAAAATGAAACCACTGGTACTGTTTTGCCAGTTTTTAAACTAATGGACTGTAATAGTTATTCAGCAAACCACAGGGACGAAAAAAAAGTAATTAACTCTTTAAAAAAATTGAACTGATCTATCACTCTAAAGTGAAATCACCAAAATACCATAGTGATCAAATTTGTAATAGATGTATTTGTAGGAATGATTGTAATTTGACCAAACCACAATGTCAAAAACGTAACTCTCTCTTTAATTTATTATCAAAATAGCATATATTTTGATGCAGTTTCGCGTGCGATCAAATGGCTCAAGAACAATTGACTAATCAAAGACCGATAAACGAACCAAAGGTTCCAAGAACAAAGTTCTTTATAATAATCAAATCAAAAACTAACTAAAACATAAACCCTAGAACCTAATTTATAATGAATAAAAAAGAGATAAACTAGGAAATATAAATCCATACAAAATAGGCAACTAAATAAAAATATTAAAATTCAAATTATGAGATATTCTTGCATCATATTTTTAATCATATTTGACACACTAATGTTTTGTAAATGAAACTAAAGAATCTTGGTCAAAAAGTGTTTTGTGTCAATCTGGCTCCTATACCCAAAAATTTACTCGTTTGAAGTCTGAACTCTGAACTATTACCCAACTTGCACGACCCGATTATTATCCCACTTGTTATCACACCTAAAAATTACGACTAGGTGTTCTGTTATTTTATATCATACAATTGGTGTGATAGTTAAAACACATTCACATTGCATTTTCAGGTTTGGGCAGAGGATGGTGATAGCGATGATTGGCGTTGTGTGCAGACTCTAAGTGAATCTAACAGGTGACAATTTAAAAGTAAACCAAACATGTCTTTTAGAGCATGGTCTTGATTAAGTAGCATCATGTACAAATCTAATAAATTTATCATGATGACTTCAGTGGACACACATCTACGGTATGGGCATTATCTTTTAATGTCACTGGAGATAAGATGGTTACTTGCAGGTATGGTAGTTAAATGTTATATATAATCAGTAATTCAGTTGCTTGTAAACTAATTTAACAACTCAATAATTGAGGCTTAAATTTGTAGTGATGATCTCACCATTAAGGTGTGGGGAGTGGACATTATAAGATTACAATCTGGTGATGTCAATGCATCTTGGTGAGTACCCTATTGTTTTTATGTATTGTATTATTGTCTGCACCTTCTTATAAAGGGATAATTTTCAGATTGGATGCTCTTCAAAAATTGTAAATTATTATAAATGTAGATTATGTCATTATCTCTAATTTATAGTCTAGATAAATAAACTCTTACTGATCTTTCATCCAAGAAATTTTTATTGAGCTGTGACGCCTTTTGTTTTGGGTTGTACCAAAGTAATATATCCTTTTTGGTTAAGTTTCAATACATATTTTTTTATTAGCAGTCGGTATCTGATAAGATGTGACATCGAATGTCTGCAAGTTCTTTTAAAAAAAAATAAAAAAATAAAAAAAATTAAGGGCCATTTTAGGTATTTGGTGGGTTATAGTAAAAAATCTTTGCTAAATTATGTGCCAAGTCAAACACTGCATTTTCTTGTGAATGGGGGAGTATACTGTCATCATCTAATGGTATTTAAAATTCACTTCCATATAATCATCTTAAATATCTGAGGACTCAAGTACTCAACACGTTTATTCTTCATATTGTTCATTTGAACTTGCATTTATTCTTCATATTTTTCATTTGAACATGTTACATGCCTGGCAAAAAAAAAAAACGCTTCTGTAAGTTTTTGTTTTTCATGATAATAGAAGTTACAATGCATCCTAAATAATTTTCATAAGAACATCATTATCCAGTGATCCACCTGTTTGATGTTATATGATGTATCATGTTTCTTTGTTTTGGCAGGTGCCACCTTTGCACTATGTCTGGTTATCATGATCGGACTATTTTCTCAGTCCATTGGTCAAGGTAGCATATCAGCACAGTTTTTTGAATAGTTTTCATCTTTTATCCAGAAAGTGTTCATTTGCCACTGTAAAAAAGATCTTCTATTTGTTATGTGGTGAAAGTAAACATGAGAAGAAAAGAACAGACAAAGCAAACGGGGTTTTACTAATGGTCAACATGTGTAGATATTATATTCTTATACTGCTGAATGTGACAGGGAAGGAATAATAGCTACTGGAGCAGCTGATGATGCTATACGTTTATTTGTCGAGTCCGAAGATCATTTGGTAGGCATTTCATATATGCTTCCATTTTCTTTTTTGCTTTTGATAACATTGGAAAAATAGGTCAACATTCTCTTATTTTCATATGTACTCATTAAGTTAAAACTGACAAAGTTATAGTTTCTGCTCAGTTTTACCATAACTTGATTCTTCTTTGGTGCAACACATTTAATAGATCAGGTTATTTTTCTATATTGCATATTTTCTAACACTGCAAATATGCAACAATATATGTCCAGTTTTGGACATGCTGCCTGTGAAGTGTTTCTCTTTTTTTTTTCTTTTAAATTACAAGCTTGTTTTTCACCTGTACAGGTTGATGGACCTTCATATAAATTGTTTCTTAAGAAAGAAAAGGCGCATGCCATGGACATAAATTCAGTCCAATGGAGCCCTACGGTAATCTCAGTCATATAACTGCAAAATTGAGCTGTGTAATTTGTAAACCTTTTATATTAAGCCCCAAAAAATTACATTATCCCAGTTTTTGATGATTTTGACCCGTTTACTTATGAGGGGGTCTATTATGTTTTTTTTTTTAAAAAAAAAAAAAATCTTGAAAGGGTACAATAAGAAAAAGGTTAGCTATAAAGGAAACTGGTCAAATGGGTTAAAGTCTCTAACTAATTGAAGCAGTTTAAATTTTGTAATCATATTGGTGTATGAATGTAAAGTGTGTGTTGGGTGGATTTTTATTTGCAGGGTAACATGCTTCTCGCTTCTGCAAGTGATGACGCTACCATCAAAATTTGGAAGTTGGAATCTATGCAGTGAACACTAAATCATTCTTCACAGCGCAGCTTATGATAATGCCAGTTGCTGAAACACTAGTACCGGATTCTGATTTTCTTTTTCTGGTAAGAAGCACAAAAGCACAACTATTATGCTCTTTGTGTGCTTTTTTTAAATGTATTTAACACATGATGCTTATTACTCGTGGCCTTTGGATGTATGAAGTTGGACCGAATTTTCATTTCATCTTGAACCTGTCTATCCTCATTTAAGGATATACCAACATCATCTGTTAGGTCAATTCCTTATGATTTATTCCTTGGTCTTTTTTAATCGATTTAAAGATCATGAAAGAACGTTAAATTAAAAAAAGTTAGATTCTACTACTGTTACCAAAAAGTTTAACGGGTTGCCTCTTAGGTCTCAGATGGCTTCAAGTTTTAGGTCTTTAGTTTAATGTTACATGATTTGGAATTAACATGGTTTCATGGTGGTTCTTATCGTTAACCTTACAAGTTTCCAGATGTGCTCATGATAATCAGTTGATGATCCATACTATTTTTCTTAACTTTTGATGTGTTCATTAGAAGGTTGTTGAGCTGTTACATAAGTCAGTTGAGAGGGTGTGGTGTGGGTGTCGTCAACAGTGGTTGCTCCTCGGCATGGGAGTTATTATTTTTTTTTTTTTACTTATTTGTTTTTCTATTTTTTTAGTAGTTAAGAGTAAAACATCAAATTCACAAAAAATACTAACGGATTTATTGTCTGAAAGTGAAAATGACCAAACTTGTTACTTGTGTGAACACTGGAGGACCATGTATGCAAATTCTCATCCATGTAATTTACTCTACCTTTTGTTTCCATTTCTACCTTTGAACTAGATTTAGAATAGCAGATTCTCTCCAAACTTGATTGAATTCTAGCAAAAGAAATTTTGATTTGGTAATGAAGATCGTTGATTTTAACTAAAACTAGTAATATGACTCGCGGGCGATGCGCGGCACGTTCGTTGCAAACATCGAATGAATTAGTTCAAGCGTTGTGTGATGTGTTAACCATATGAAAAGACGTGTTCCAATGTATCCGACCTAACTAAATGTGACCCATATAAGCATTGCGGTTGGATAAAAAAATAGAGAATCAAATTTATACCGTACAAAAAAGGAGAATTTAACTCGAGTTGGTTCGTTTAGTGAGGGTTTCACCTAACCACTACACCACCCTTACCTTTGCATCAAGACTTAGCGGGGTCAAAATGTACAGTTACTCAAATTTATACCGTCGAATGAAAACGTATAACATATGATCTCACTTGTTTCCGAACAAAATTTACGTCAAAACGTAGACCAACTGAAAACGTATATAAAAATAAGCATAAACACGTATTATATTTTACCAGACTCGTTTCCGAATAAATTACGTCGAACGTGAATTTTTGTTGTTTACGTCAAAATGTGAATTTATGCACGTACCTAAAATAAGCACGTGGAAAATACTATTTTTTTACTATACGTCAAAACGTAAAACAACTGTAAACATACATACAAAAAAGAATAAAAACGTATTATATAGACCTGATTCGTTTTTAAAAAAAATTACGTTGAAACGTGAATTTATATTGTTTACGTCAAAACGTGAATTAATACCGACATATGTCAAAACATGAATTAATACCGACATGTACATAAAAATAAGTGAGTAAAGTTCCGTTTTGCTCTCTGTGGTTTGGTCGTTTTAATGGTTTTGCCCCAATC
>JARYGA010025662.1:0-31555 GCA_030545235.1 Helianthus tuberosus
CATGGCTTGTGTAGGCTTGAAGGAATCTTGGTGAGCAGAGTCCAGGTCTTCTGTCTGTCCTGCTTGCTGTTATCCTTGTAGTTGATCTGGTGGATTTGATGACAACCATCGATTGGTGGGCTAGACTTCTCTTCTACGTAACTGGTGGACTGCACTTGATTCCTGACAGAGTTTCTTTCTTTCTGGTTGCTTGGTTGTGAGACCCTTCCTTCGGTGAGAGCCTTTCGGTCTGCGTATAGACTTTCGCAGCTGACCTGATTTTTTCCTAGGACTTAGGCATGCCCTCCTTATGACGGGTGTTCTATAGGACAACCCTTAAGAGTGTTAAAATACAAGTTAATTCCCCATTTAATCATGTAATTGTTTTGAATTAGATGACTACAGTTGCTTATGTTTCAGGTGCGTTTGGAGCTTAAAAACAAAGAAACGCTGCTTTGGATGGAATGGATTGGAGCGGGTCACATACGGATGGGAAGAAGAAAGAAAAGAGGAAACCCAGGGGCCCACCGTAAATTACGGTGGCTACCGTAATTTACGGTAGCCCCTGAATCTCCCCAGTTCCACCGTAAACCAGTAGAGAAGTAGCGTAACAAAATCAAGGCTACCGTAATTTACGGTACCTACCGTAAATAACGGTAGAGCCAGACGAGAAAAGCGTAACTGGCCTATAATAAACCGTTTTCAAGTGTCTTTTCATGTGAATCATTGTTGGGAACGTTTTTTAGGAGTTCTTGGGCGAAATTTGGCTTTGGCAAGTGATTGGGAACATTTCTAAACAATTCGGTTTGTATTTTGATTCATATGAACTTTAATTTTGTTGGAATGATGATTCACCAAGCTATGTCTGGCTAAACTTTTGGTGATCATCTTAGGTGAAGGTTTCGTATAACTATGGTGTGTTTATCTTTATTTCTAGAATAATAAACTTGGTGTGTTTTGCTATGTTTATTATGATGCATGAATGTTTGGTTGTAATTTGTTAATTGATGTTTTGATCCTAGTCTAAATCGTATGTTCTTGGTGTCGTTGACAATCGAGATATCACGGGAAGGGTTAGGGTTAGATATTGATTAATTGGTCATCGGGTAACAACCTCGCATTAATATAATCCGAGTACTTCGTTCCTTTTTATCACAACAACCGTTTATGCATGAGTTATGTCTATGTAACTCTTTCTAGTTGATTTATGCACAATGGTTAATTGAAACCGGAACCTAAGATGGTCATTCTCTCCTAATCTGATTAACAACCAATTTTGATTTGCAATTAGTCAATAATCTTAGTTTTAAAACCAAACAATCCAAATCCGTGAATTTATATTTCTGCATTTTAGTTTAATTTAGTTTATTGTTAAAGCTACATAGTGAACATACATTCCACATACTCCCTGATTTCGATACCCATTTACCACTATCAATTAGTTGTTTTGGATTAAATTTGCGTGTGACTACGACAACACGTCAAATTTTAGCGCCGTTGCCGGGGAGTAGTGCACAACGTGTGTTAATTTAGTAGCTTTTGTTATTTTCGGATTTACGTTGGTTGTGTTTAGTGTGCAGATACTACAGGTGTATGCTTACTAGGGGCTCTCACAAGTCATCACCGCTATCGTTTGATCCGGAAATTGAAAGAACTTTGCGTCAAAACAGAGTTTTGTTACGAGAAAACAAGATCATTGGTTCACCCACTTCACCCATTACACCAAGAAACATCATGGCTGACTCACAAATACCACCCACTTCGAGTCAACCTACACCATCTTTTATACCTACTTCATCACAAGCAACACCAAATACCACTATTCCAAATTCCACTACAAATCCTGCTTCAACACATGAAGTTACACCAACCAACATTACATCACCTATTACTACCCAAGTTGAACCTACCCTCACCTATAGCCCTTCCGCAACAATTCCACCACTTTCACATTTTTTCCCAGTTTCGGGTCAAACATCTTCTACCTATCCACTACCACAAACTTCAACCGTTATTCATGCTATATCTACATATAGACCACCGAATCAGCCGGGTTTACACTATTCATTTTATCCTTTTGTGCAATCTTCGGGTATGAGAGGAGATGGATTTGATGATGGGTATGAAGAAGAATTTGGAGGATATGAAGAAGAGGGATTTTACTATGGAGTTGATGATGGTAATTTGGGACCTCAAGGAGGAATGGGTTTTCAACAAAGTCAACCGTTGCAACAAATTCAAAATGTGGGTAGGCTACCAACGACGGCACAACACATCTGGTGACGTGTGCGTGTATATACATGTTTTTGCAATGAATTTTACACAAGATTCGGTTTTAAATTTATAAAAATGATTTATACTTCAACATTATAACACACACAAAAGGGCAAGTGTACCCCGTCATACATGTAGTAAAGTATCGGTAAGAACCAAGTATCGATCCAAAGACGTGGGCGGATGCCAAAATACTAAACCGTTGTCATTATATTACCGGTAAAAAGATAAGTGATGGTTTGTTTAAACTAAAAACAGAAATAAACATAAGCTAGTAAAACAATATAGACTCCAAATAGGAAAATAAGATAATAGCCTTGCTTTATAAACAACCGGTGCATGTTAACTAAGTCGGTGATGTCACTTAAAACACTTGGTCAATTTCCGTTTTTCAAGACAATTAGTATCCCTTTCGGGAATCCTAACATGACAATCATTCAGAAAGTTAAAACGATAAACACACTTTAACCACCTAAAATTGTTTTTAATGCTCAAATGACAAATGTCTACGAAAATCCCTTAAAGATAAGTTAGTCATCCGTTAGGAGTTTTCTAACTTCACTTAATCAAGGAAAGCAACACCGATAATCACAATGCAACCACCGAGACAAGCATAAACTAGATTAAATCACAGCCGAGTTCATTTTACATATCTTAAACATAAATTCATCAAGAAAGCAATTTTGGCCTAAACTACTAACAAGATTAGCAATTTATGTTAAGAATTTATAACAACACCATCTAACCTGTTAAGGTCCTTCCGTGAGGGAAAGCTTTCTTGAGTAACCTTAATTACGCCTAAAGCGCCAAAGACGCTCTTGCTACATTTTTAGTCCTCGAGTCAGTACCGTAGACTCTCCTCCCCCACACTTATGATGTGTGCGGGACGTGGAGTTCGATAACCTCCACCGCTGACTCAATCGGCCCGGCAACGTAAAGCTTCAACCTATGTCCATTTACCTTGAAAATAACGCCGTCCGCGTTCTCTATTGCAACAGTCCTATAAGGAAATACTTCTTTTACTGTGTATGGTCCTGTCCAACGTGAATGTAATTTTCCCGGAAATAGACGCAATCTCGAGTTGTATAACAAGACAAGATCTCCCGTTTGGAAATTTTTGTGATCCTTCAAACGCTTGTCGGGTAGCCTCTTAGTGCGCTCTTTGTAAAGCACGGAGCTCTCGTATGCTTGTTGTTGCAGCTCTTCTAACTCGTGAATCTGAAGAAACCGGGCTTCACCTCCGGCCTTGAGATAAAGATTAGCAGTCTTTAGAGCCCACATTGCTTTGTGCTCCAGCTCCACTGGTAAATGACACACTTTTCCGTAAACAAGCCTAAAGGGAGTAGTCCCAATAGGCGTCTTGTAAGCCGTACGGAAAGCCCACAACGCCTCATCCAACTTCTCCGACCAATCCTTGCGGTTTGCACCTACCGACCGCTCAAGGATTCACTTCAAACCCCGGTTTGTGACCTCCACCTGCCCACTTGTCTGTGGATGATAGGGCGTGGATAAACGGTGATGCACACCATAACGGGACAAAGCTTTCTCAAGCTGTGTATTGCAGAAGTGAGTCCCTCTATCACTGATAAGCGCCTTCGGTGCACCAAACCGGGCAAACAAACTTTTCAAAAATCTCACGACCACCCTGGCATCATTGGTGGGTAAGGCCTGTGCCTCAGACTACTTTGATACATAATCAACCGCGACCAGGATGTATTTATTTCCTCATGAGGGGGGAAAGGTCCTGTAACGACTCTCATCAAAAGTCATAATTACTAAAGTAATTTGACCAATAGGAAACCCTAATTGAGACACCCAAGTAATTCTGTGCAAACCCTAAAATTTTCATAATTTTCAGAATCAGGATTAGGACCCCTAAAACTCAGGGGGGGCATTCCCTACTTGACGATTATCCGAATTACGTGCTCTCCAAGTTGAAAATTCAGAAAATGTCGACTCATCTGAACTAGTCCCACACGTGGCAACAATTTAAGCATGAAGTGTACCTTACGGACCGTAAGGTCACCAAGCTTACGGTCCGTATGCTGCCTTACGGACCTCAACATTGATAAGCTTACGGTCCGTAAGCTAAGCCAAAATTTTGTATAAATAGCAGGCTTTGGGACAGGCTTCTGGGCATTCGTTCGACGAAGAAATTCACAAAATACACCGAGTTCTGTCCTATTTACTTCAAATAAAACACCCTAAACCCTAATTAAGTATAGCGGGGTGCTGCAGAACAGGGTATTAACACAATCGCTGCTACGATTCATTTATCCGATGATCAATGTATCCAATGAATGTTTAAGTGCCGCCCTCATTAGGGTTATACTTTATCGTTCGTCATTAATTTGACGGATTGTCGTTAATTCGATGGGTAAAGTATTATACTTTATCGTTCGTTGTTAATTCAACGGATCATCGTTAATTCGATGGGTAAAGTATTGTACCTTGTCATTCGTTGTTAATTCAACGGATCATCGTTAATTCGATGGACAAAGTATTGCATTTTGACATTAATTGTGAGAATTTGATCTCGTGAGTTATCGTAAATGCTGGATTGATTACTAATTCCAAATTGTGTGCTTGTTATTGAAATTAGGATAAAAGGCTAATCAGTAGGCTAGGCTCTGCCCGTATAAATCTACAATGTGAGTCATTCTTCTTTTCTCACAGTTTGTGAGTCATTCTTCTTTTCTCACAGTTTGTGAGTTATTCTCTCTTTTTATCAAATTGCTTTATACAACTATTCTCACCGTTTGTGAATTATTTTTATTAAATATTTTACAATACTCCAAATTATTTTCAAGGTTATAATTACAGGGACTAAGTCGTGGATATCTTGAATTACTGGTTAGTGGGGTATTGTGCACATTACTAATTCTCACCCAGTTAGGTTCATTGACCTACTTGGGATAATCACTGTTAGGTTCATTGACCTACAGGGATAATCATCACTATTTAGGTTCATTGATCTAAATAGTGGTATGACCATCGTCACCATTGTGACATGTCACCATTGTGACGGAATGCCAGATAAAAAATAAGATAGAAGCCATTGTAATCGCTCTTATGCTGTAATTGATAACTATGCATCATTATGCAAAATAGAATGATTCACTCAGTATTTCCCGCTGACAAAACCTTTTTCAAACATGTTTCAGGTGATCTGTTGTAAATCAGGAAAAGTGCTGTGGAGCATTTCAAGCTTAAGATAGTGGCTCAGTATAAAATAAAGAAATAAATTTTGTAATATCACGCTTTTATAGTAAAAAAACATACTATTGTAAATTATCGGTGTTTTATCCCGAATTGTGAAATAAAATAATCGGGGAAAAATTTTAGCTTTAAACGATCCTGTTTCAGCTGTAAAACTCAATTAAATAAATACCGCAGTATTTTCTGCCGCGGCTCTTGAAACGGGTCAAACCGGGTCGTGGGCCGTGACAGAAAAAGGTGGTATCAGAGCCACTGGGTTAAGCTAATTAAGTATTTAGAAATACTTAATTTTTCCTGATTACTATTATATGATTATGTGTTTTATTAACTGGCTATTTGTTAATTTTAATATGGGCATATTTTTATATATATTTGTTGCTCCATTATCGTTAATCGAAAAAAACATTATATATAAATTTATTTGATTAATATATGGAATTACCTAATATAGTATTACTATATTGTGGTAAAGAAATTATATTTTTATGTTTGAAGTATACTCTTATTTAAAATTTTGCTAGTTATTTATTATTAATAATTTTATTATTAATAATAATATATTAATAGTAGTAGTAGTATTAAGATTATTTTTAAATACTATGATTATTATCAAAGGCAGATATTGGATAACCTAGCCTTAGTTATGCATGGACTGATCACCTATGCTTAAACAAGGCAGCACTAACCAATATCCACCATGATAATGACTAGTTAATATATATAAATTAAGTCATTATACTTATTTAGTATATAAAATTTGATATGTTAATCACTGTAATAGTAAATATAAATCTTTAAATATTCTGATTTAAAGTTTAGTATTTTTATTATTATTATCTGCAGTCAAGAAAATTTATAGTATGTTTAAATTTTTAGTTGTTTTGGTAGTATGAAATACTATTTAACAAGTTGTTCTATAAAATTTTGTTATGACTTAGTAATTGTGTGTATTTTACTAATCAGCATGAGTGATTTGTCGGAAGCCCTTCAGAATTTAAATCTCTATCCAGTAAGAATCGAAGTTTCCAGAGATTTTAATAGGTATATTCCAGACATAGAAGAACGTATAGAATTTAACGCTTTACCTTTCGAGAAACCTAAGCAAATGGAAATTGGGGAAAGTTCTAGGCAAATGGAGGGATTACCATCTCAAGAAGAATTAGATTTTATAATGGCAACAGATGATACTATTGAGCCTGTTAATGAAAATAATTTTATGAACTTAGAACCATCTATTCCAAACTCTTCTAATCACTGGAATATAGACGAATGGTTGGATAATGAAATATTGTTACAAAACCATCCCTATAGGCTTTTTCCTAAGTACAATCCAGAACCTTTACCAAATTTACCAATAAGTAACAAGAATAGGACTGAACTCCATCATTTTGACAACATGGATGCTGGGAATAGGATCCAAGAGACTTTGGGACAGATCTCCTGGAAATACGATGAGAAGAAACGCCGTTACTAGAACATCATCTGACAAAGGATAGGGGATTATGAAACTGTGGTTGTATAATAGTAACAGTAAAATCAGTATGTGTAAAATAAATAAATAAAACGGGTATATATAGAAGCATGATATAAGGAAATTTTAGAAAAGTTACAATTTTGTTGGTATATTCGTTTATGTGATTATGTGCAACTAAATTGTGACATTGGATTATTTCCTTTATACTAATTATGTATCTATAAAATAGATATCAGATGGAAAACGCTAATAATGAACCAGTTAATGAGGGTAATCAATCTGAGCAACAATCAGGGAACCAATATGTGACTAGGCAAGATATAGAAAATATCATTGCTCAAGAGATAGCCAACACTATTCCAGGAATAGTTGCTCAAGGGATAGCCAATGCTATTCCAGCAATCATTGCTGCTGTTAAAAATCCAATCGAACCACAACAAGTTGTTCCTAGTAAACGCATTTCTGAAGATAATTTCAGTAATAGCGTAAATGGAGGTAATAATCATGTTAATCATGATAATGAACCACGGCAAGCTCCGCTCCCTAAGAAAAGGAAAGTTGCAACGCCTGGTTGCACTTACAAAGAATTTCTTGCTTGTAAACCCACTGAGTTTGCAGGCAATGAAGGAGCGACTGCGGCACTGCGTTGGTTAGAGAAAACTGAGGCAGTAATTGCCATAAGTAAATGTGCTCAGGATGATCAGGTCATGTACACATCAAACATTTTCAAAGAAGTGGCGCTAGAATGGTGGAATACGGTATTACAAGTAAAAGGAAGAAGGATGGCGTATGCTATGAACTGGGAAGAATTTAAGAGCTTTGTAGAAAGAAAATTCTGTCCTGAGTACGAAAAGGAACAAATGACAAATAAGTTTCTAACCCACCGGATGGTAGATGTAGATTGTCGAGGGTATACTACGACATTCTTCGAATATGCTAGAGTAGTACCAACCCTGGCTTCGCCAGAACCGGTACTTATTTCTCGTTATATTTGGGGATTAATTTCCGAAATCCGTAATATCATCAAGGCTGCGAAACCTCGCACGATTGATGATGCAGTAGAATTAGCCAATACTATGACTGACGAGCTAGTACGGACAAGAGAAGAAAATAGAAGGAAGGAAGTAGCCCAAAAGATTACCCAAGAATTCAGTTCGGGTAACCATAACAATTTCAAGAAAGGAGGGAATGGGCAATCTTCTACTAGTCCATTTTGCAAATTTTGCAAAAGGAAGCATTTTGGAAGATGCAAAGGATATTGCAATTTTTGCAAGATTCCAGGGCATCAAGAAGAAGATTGTAGGAGGAAGAAATTTTCAGTTTGCTACAACTGTAGAGAAACTGGACATCTTAGGCCAGATTGTCCAAAACTGAATAAACCATTTGACAATCAAGTCAAACCAGCAGAAGGAGCAAAAAGGAATGCGAGAACCTTTCAGCTGACTACTCATGAAGCCGAAATGATTCCAGATGTGATAGCCGGTATGTTCTTAGCTTACAACGTTTACATAAAAGTATTATTTGACTCTGGTGCAAACCAAAGTTTTATAAATACTTTACTCTGCCAAACTCTTAACTTACCGTTAACCAGCATTAGATAAATTTCTATATATTAGAAACGGCAGATGGAAATTCAGTTAAAATAGATAAGGTTATGCAGAACATAGAAATAAGTTATAAGTTTTCTGCAATCCTATTGTCTATAAAATTAGTTGAATTCGATGTTGTGATCATTATCTGTGATTAGAATTTCTTAGAAATTCAATCAACCATCGGAGAAGTAATTATGATTACAGGAGATAAACCATGTAAGCCTATGAAGTTCATATCAGTAATGGAAATTGCTAATTATGAACGAAAGCAAGGAATAGTATATATGATTTCAGTAATCATTAATACTAAAGATACAGAATTTAAGGAAATTTCTGTAGTTTTAGAATACCCAGATATATTTCCAGAAGATTTACCTGGATTACATGAAGATAGAATTTAAAATTCATCTAATTCCAGGAATTTTACCGATAAAACCAGGAAACCTTATCGGTTAGTATAATGTTGGTTGTTAAGAAAAAGAAAAGCTTTACTCCAAAATTTTTGAAGAATAAATTTTGGATAAAGTACAATTTTAGGTCATATGGTGAACCATGAAGATATTCACTTAGATCTTACTAAGATAGCAGTGATTACCAAAATGGAAGATTCTGTAAACCTCAATGGGAATTAGGAATTTTGTAGGTTTAGTATTATAGACATTAAGGAATTGAAGATTTTTGGAGTATAAGGTAATACTTCAAAGCTAGGATTTGGATATTCCTTAATGCAACACAAAAAGGTAATTACGTATGCCTCAAGCCAATTGAAAAAGTCCGAAGAAAACTATACCACTCAAGAGTTAGAATTAGGAACCATAATTTTGCCTTAAGATTTGGAGATATTATCTGTATGGAAGTAAGGATACTATTTATACAGATTATAAGAAGTCAAGATATATATAATTGGGCAAAAAGAATTTGAGGCAAAGAAGATGGATGAAAATCCTAAGTGACTACAATTGTGATATTCAGTATCACAAAGGAAAAGCTGAAAACGGCAAGAGATAGTCATAAGAATTATGCAGATAATAGATAAAAGCCGTTGAAGTTCGAGTTGGAGACAAAATATAATTGGAAGTATCTCCTTGGAAAGGAGTAAGAAAGGAAAACTAAGTCCAAAAGTAGGTAGAATCATTTCCAGTAATTCCTATATTGGATCAGTTACTTATAATTTACAACTACTAGGAAAGTTAGTTGGAATACATGATATATCCAATCTCCAGAAAGGTCTATCAGACGAATCTTTGGTAGTACCTTCCCAAGATATAAAGTAACCAATAATGTTAAGTAAAGTAGGATTCAAAGACAGGATCCTAATATACTTGGAAACTGGAATCAAAAAGGAAGAGAAAGTATTCTCAATTATTCCAGTAAATCTCGAGGACGAGATTTTTATTAAGTTGGGGAGAATGTAACGACTCTCATCAAAAGTCATAATTACTAAAGTAATTTGACCAATAGGAAACCCTAATTGAGACACCCAAGTAATTCTGTGCAAACCCTAAAATTTTCATAATTTTCAGAATCAGGATTAGGACCCCTAAAACTCAGGGGGGGCATTCCCTACTTGACGATTATCCGAATTACGTGCTCTCCAAGTTGAAAATTCAGAAAATGTCGACTCATCTGAACTAGTCCCACACGTGGCAACAATTTAAGCATGAAGTGTACCTTACGGACCGTAAGGTCACCAAGCTTACGGTCCGTATGCTGCCTTACGGACCTCAACATTGATAAGCTTACGGTCCGTAAGCTAAGCCAAAATTTTGTATAAATAGCAGGCTTTGGGACAGGCTTCTGGGCATTCGTTCGACGAAGAAATTCACAAAATACACCGAGTTCTGTCCTATTTACTTCAAATAAAACACCCTAAACCCTAATTAAGTATAGCGGGGTGCTGCAGAACAGGGTATTAACACAATCGCTGCTACGATTCATTTATCCGATGATCAATGTATCCAATGAATGTTTAAGTGCCGCCCTCATTAGGGTTATACTTTATCGTTCGTCATTAATTTGACGGATTGTCGTTAATTCGATGGGTAAAGTATTATACTTTATCGTTCGTTGTTAATTCAACGGATCATCGTTAATTCGATGGGTAAAGTATTATACCTTGTCATTCGTTGTTAATTCAACGGATCATCGTTAATTCGATGGACAAAGTATTGCATTTTGACATTAATTGTGAGAATTTGATCTCGTGAGTTATCGTAAATGCTGGATTGATTACTAATTCCAAATTGTGTGCTTGTTATTGAAATTAGGATAAAAGGCTAATCAGTAGGCTAGGCTCTGCCCGTATAAATCTACAATGTGAGTCATTCTTCTTTTCTCACAGTTTGTGAGTCATTCTTCTTTTCTCACAGTTTGTGAGTTATTCTCTCTTTTTATCAAATTGCTTTATACAACTATTCTCACCGTTTGTGAATTATTTTTATTAAATATTTTACAATACTCCAAATTATTTTCAAGGTTATAATTACAGGGACTAAGTCGTGGATATCTTGAATTACTGGTTAGTGGGGTATTGTGCACATTACTAATTCTCACCCAGTTAGGTTCATTGACCTACTTGGGATAATCACTGTTAGGTTCATTGACCTACAGGGATAATCATCACTATTTAGGTTCATTGATCTAAATAGTGGTATGACCATCGTCACCATTGTGACGGAATGCCAGATAAAAAATAAGATAGAAGCCATTGTAATCGCTCTTATGCTGTAATTGATAACTATGCATCATTATGCAAAATAGAATGATTCACTCAGTATTTCCCGCTGACAAAACCTTTTTCAAACATGTTTCAGGTGATCTGTTGTAAATCAGGAAAAGTGTTGTGGAGCATTTCAAGCTTAAGATAGTGGCTCAGTATAAAATAAAGAAATAAATTTTGTAATATCACGCTTTTATAGTAAAAAAACATACTATTGTAAATTATCGGGGTTTTATCCCGAATTGTGAAATAAAATAATCGGGGAAAAATTTTAGCTTTAAACGATCCTGTTTCCGCTGTAAAACTCAATTAAATAAATACCGCAGTATTTTCTGCCGCGGCTCTTGAAACGGGTCAAACCGGGTCGTGGGCCGTGACAGGTCCTATGAAGTCTATCCCCCAAATGTCGAAGACTTCACAAACTTGAATCCAGTTCTGAGGAATTTCATCACGTGCCGATATATTTGCTGACCGCTGGCATGCATCGTACGCTCTGACCCAACTCTGCGCATCACGAAATATAGTAGGCCAATAAAACCCGGAATCAAGCACCTTCTTAGCTGTGAAATTGGCTCCATGGTGGCCTCCAGTAGGTCCCTCCTGACAATGGCGCAAAATGTCGGTCGCCTCCTTACCCGACACACACCTCCTAATAACCTGATCCGCTCCAACTCTGAACAGGAAAGGGTCGTCCCAAATGTAGTGCTTGAGGTCCGCAAAGAATTTCTTCTTTTGTTGGTGCGTCAATCCTTTAATAAGGATCCCACAAGCAAGATAGTTCGCAAAATCGGCGAACCATGGCGACTCATCACATATTTCAACACTCATCAAGGACTCGTGTGGGAAGTTGACATTTATGGGCTCCCAACGAGTGTCCTCGGTTTCTCCATGCTCAAGTCGAGACAAATGGTCTGCCGCCACATTTAATGAACCCTTTTTGTCCTAAATATCTATGCCAAATTCTTGCAGCAATAAGATCCACCTGATAAGACGCGGTTTAGCGTCCTGGTTGCTGAACAGGTAGCGGATAACAGCTTGATCGGTATACACAATGGTGTTTGAAAGCACTAAATACGATCTAAATTTGTCAAATGCGAATACGACCGCCAAGAGCTCTTTCTCCGTCGTAGTGTAATTCTCTTGTGCGTCGTGAAGAGTCTTGCTCGCATAATAGATCAGATGAAAGTGCTTTTCTTTCTTCTGTCCTAAAACAGCCCCTATCGCAAAGTCACTTGCGTCGCACATTATTTTAAATGGTAAACTCCAATCAGGTGCGACCAATATAGGGGCCTCAACAAGCTTCTGCTTCAAAAGGCCGAACGCCTTCAAACAATCTTCCCCAAAAATGAACGGAGCGTCTTTCTCCAACAAACGGGTCATGGGTCTGGCGATTTTTGAAAAATCTTTAATGAATCGCCTGTAGAACCCAGCATGACCGAGAAAGCTCCGTATAGCTCTTACCGAGGTGGGAGTCATGAAATGATATCAACTTTTGCTGGGTCGACCTCCATACCAGCCTGCGCGATCTTATGTCCTAGAACAATGCCCTCTTTCACCATAAAGTGGCATTTTTCCCAGTTCAGGACTAGATTCGTCTCCTCGCACCTCTTAAGCATCTTTTTTAAATTTTCCAGACATTGATTAAAGGAATCCCCAAAAACCGAAAAGTCATCCATGAATACCTCCATAGAATCCTCAATCATGTCGTGAAAAATGGCGACCATACATTGCTGGAAAGTGGCCGGTGCATTACACAGCCCAAATGGCATACGCCGGTAGGCGAATGTGCCGAAAGGACAGGTAAATGTGGTCTTCTCCTGGTCCTCAGGAGCGATAGGGATTTGAAAATAACCAGAGAACCCATCCAGAAAACAATAATACGACTTCCCTGACAGACGCTCCAACATTTGATCAATGAATGGAAGCGGGAAGTGGTCCCTGCGAGTGGCATCGTTGAGTTTGCGATAATCGATGCAAACCCGCCATCCAGTAACCGTCCTGGTTGGAATGAGCTCATTCCTATCGTTTGTAACCACTGTCATGCCCCCCTTTTTGGGCACTACCTGCACAGGACTGACCCAAACGGAATCGGAAATGGGATAGATCAAAGCAGCATCTAACAACTTAATCACTTCCTTTTTAAAGACCTCTTGCATGTTTGGGTTCAGCCGCCTCTAGTGCTGCGCACACGACTTGAACTGATCCTCCATTAGAATTTTATGTGTACAGAAGGAGGGATTAATTCCTTTGATGTCCATGATTTTCCAAGCGATTTCTTTTTTATGAAGTTTCAAAACACTCAGCAGCCTGCTCTTCTCATCTTCTGCCAAACCTGATGAAATAATGACCGGCAAATGACGATCCTTATCCAGAAATGCGTACTCCAGGTGCGGTGGAAGCTCCTTAAGCTCCAAGGTCGGAGGATCTTCCACTGACGGCTTCGACTTCTCCTCACTTTCGCGATCAATTTATGTGAATCGATCCGGACTCTCGGAACCATCGTCACCAATCTGATAGACTGGCTGCTCTAAATCATGGCCCTCCTGCGTAATGCCAATCAGGTCCCCACACAACAGCTGTGTGTCGGAATCATTCTCCTCGATCGTACCCTGGAAATGCGTGCTCACATAGGTGTCGACAATGTCGACATAATAGAGCGTGTCATCCTGACTTTGAGGATGCTGCATAGACCGTTTAATGTCAAATGTCACGTGCTCATCATTTACTCGGAGCGTGATTTGGCCCGCCGCCACGTCCACAATCGCCCGGGCGGTATTCAGAAACGGGCGTCCAAGTATCAGAGGCACTCTTAAGTCCTCATCCATGTCCAGGATAACAAAATCCATGGGGAAAACAAATTTATCAATTTTAACAAGCATGTTTTCAACGAATCCACGCGTATATTTGATTGAACGATCGGCAAGTCAAATACTCATTCTTGTAGGTGACTGCTCACCTAGATCCAACTGTGTAAAAACCTTATAGGGCATAAGGTTTATACTCGCTCCTAGATCTGCTAACGCATGACTGACGGACATATTGCCAATGAGGCAAGGAAGCGTGAAACTGCCTGGATCCCCCATTTTTGTAGGCAGGCGATTCTGAAGAATAGGAGAACAACTTTCATTCATAACCACACAAGACATATCCTCGAGTTTTTGTTTGTTTGAGAGGATGTCTTTCAGAAACTTCGCATACTTTGGCATCTGGGCCAGGGCTTCAACAAACGGTATGTTTATATGCAGTTGCTTAAACATTTCAAGGAATTTACCGTATTGTTCTTCGTTTTTCTATTTCTTTAGTCGGCCTGGGTATGGAACTGGAGGAGTGTAATCCTTGACTGGCTCCTGTACTTGTGCTATACTTGCTGGGCGTAGCCTAGCTTGCACCTCGTCCGGTGTGTCAGTCGGGATCGCCTCAGTGATCGGTGGTGTATCCGATTTGTCGGGTTCGGTAGTTTTACCACTCCTTGTCATGATAGCATTTACATTCCCTCCGGGGTTTGGCTCAGTATTGCCTGGAAGACCACCTGGGGGTCTCTCACACATCATCTTCGCAAGCTGACCAACCTGATTCTCGATGTTCTGAATCGAGGCCTTATGACTGCGCATCTCACCCTCATGAGATAAGAAACGATCCTCACTTTGCTGATATCGCTTCTCAGCTAACTGATTTGCGCTGGTTGAGCTGTTTAGAAGTTGAGCCATCATATCTTCCAACTTTGAACCTGATTGAGGGGCTTGTTGCTGGGAACTACTCCCGGCGCCCTGATTTTGATATGAGTAAGGACGGGGCTGGGAAGATTGATTATAAGGCTGAAACTGCTGGCCTTGGGCCTGATGTGGCGCTGGAGCCCTTTGAGTGAACCCGAGGGGGTTTTGATTGCCTGTGTTCGCTCTCCACCCAAAATTTGGGTGATTTCTCCAACCAGGGTTATATGTGTTGCTGTAAGGGTTGTTCTGAGGCCTCGCTTGATTACTTATGAAGTCTACTTCTTACTGGCCTTCGTACAGAGCTCCCTGAAAACACGAACCCGGCTCGTGCGACACTCCGCACTGCTCAGATCCTGAACTAGCCTGCGCAGCCATCTGAGCCATCTGAGACTTATCAAATTTCGTCGAAAGAGCAGAGATTTGTGTAGTAATGGTTGTGTAGTCGTCTACAGTGTGAACCCCTGGGCGAGATGATGATGATGATGTCCGACCTCTCTCTCCGGCTCGACGCGAGCTCGATTTCAATGCACCTTTTTAAATGATATCATAGGCTTCATTTGGCGTCTTCGTCCCTAGATCGCCTCCAGCATTTATGTCTAGTCTCTCCTACGTGTCATAACTAAGCCCTTGGTAAAACGTCAGAACCAACTATCTTTTGGAGAAGCCATGGTGTGGAACATCAAGTAGCAAATCCTTAAATCGCTCTCAGGCCGCATGCAACGACTCTCCTTCGTCTTGACGAAAAGTCACAATCCGGTTCCTTAACTTGGCTGTTTTCTCAGGTGGAAAATATTTTTGCATAAACTGCTCCGCCAACTCATTCCAGGTCCTGATGGACCCGGAAGGAAGTGACATAAGCCATGCTCTAGCTTTGTCACGCAGCGAGAATGGAAACAACCTCAACTGAATAGCGTCCTCAGAAACATCCCTAATCTTAAACGTCAAACATACTTCGAGAAAAGAAGCGATATGTCGTCCGGGATCCTCATGCTCGCGCCCGTCAAACTGCACCGAATTCTGCACCATATTTATAATACTAGATTTAATTTCGAAAGTAGGTGCATCTATAGTAGGTCTAATAATACTCGGCTGCAGGCCTTCACGTCCCAGTTGATTTGACTCATTCAAAGGTCGCTCGTCGTCCGCCATGATTGTGTTTCCTCCGTCCCCTGAGCCCTCGGCTTCAGTGGGTACCACCAGCTCGTCACCGGCTGCGAGTAGCAGCCCAACCGTACGAGATCTTGCACGAAGACGTCTCCTCAGATCGCGCTCAGGTTCGTCTAATGGCTCAACAACTTCGGGAGCGGGGGTTGAGGTCATCAACCTGCAAACGAAAAATTGACACAATGAATATTTTATTATTATAATAAGGTTGTTTTTCTTTTTGGCTGAAAAGAAACAGAATATATGTAAGTGTGAGCTGGAAATTTTATAAAAATTCAAGAATGGGCCCGAAATTTTATAAAAATCATAACAAGTAAAATAAATCGAATCGGCTAGTATAAAAATGATTTTTTGGAGCCGAAAACTCAAAGAATAAATGAATGATGAGTCCGAATTCGAACAAATAAATGGAATAAAAAATTCTCAAGTGTTTAAAATAAGCTTGAAAACGAATAAATTAAATGAAAAGCACGAAATATTAACAAATAAATAAACAAATAAATAAACAAATAAATAATCAAGAAAATATTCACATATATTCACAAGTATGTACACCGATAAAACAATGACTCGGGTCGTTCCTAAAGCTCGCCACATCCCCGGCAACGGCGCCAAAAACTTGACGTCTGCGTGTATATACATGTTTTTGCAATGAATTTTACACACGATTCGGTTTTAAATTTATAAAAATGATTTATACTTCAACATTATAACACACACGAAAGGGCAAGTGTACCCCGACATACATGTAGTAAAGTATAGGTAAGAACCAAGTATCGATCCAAAGACGTGGGCGGATGCCAAAATACTAAACCGTTGTCATTATATTACCGGTAAAAAGATAAGTGATGGTTTGTTTAAACTAAAAACAGAAATAAACATAAGCTAGTAAAACAATATAGACTCCAAATAGGAAAATAAGATAATAGCCCCGCTTTATAAACAACCGGTGCATGTTAACTAAGTCGGTGATGTCACTTAAAACACTTGGTCAATTTCTGTTTTTTCAAGACAATTAGTATCCCTTTCGGGAATCCTAACATGACAATCATTCGGAAAGTTAAAACGATAAACACACTTTAACCACCTAAAATTGTTCTTTAATGCTCAAATGACAAATGTCTACGAAAATCCCTTAAAGATAAGTTAGTCATCCGTTAGGAGTTTTCTAACTTCACTTAATCAAGGAAAGCAACACCGATGATCACAATGCAACCACCGAGACAATCATAAACTAGATTACATCACAACCGAGTTCATTTTACAAATCTTAAACATAAATTCATCAAGAAAGCAATTTTGGCCTAAACTACTAACAAGATTAGCAATTTATGTTAAGAATTTATAACAACACCATTTAAGCCGTTAAGGTCCTTCCGTGAGGGAAAGCTTTCTTGATTAACCTTAATTACCCCTTGTTAAACCACTACCCATTTCTAGTATCATGGTGCAAACATTTTAAACAAGCTAAACAAGTTAAACAAGTTCAAAGTCTACTAATACATGGTTAGTTAAGCTTCTTCTTTCAAATATCTCAACTAACTAAGTACCAATCATCCAAGATAATTAATCATAATCAAGAAATCAACATCAATAAACAAGGTTGCAAACTAATCATCAAGGATTAACATAGAAAATGGTTTAAATGTCATTACAAACATGATTAACATACTAATGGTTGTTACTTAGCAAGGAATTCAAGTGTTTTTGCCTTTAGGCTTACATGAATACATAAACATCAATCTAAATGCTTGAAACATAAACAAAATCATGGAAAGATTGGAGAATCAAACCATAAACAAGCATAAGATTGAGGAACCGGATGATAACGGAGCTTTCGGGAATCCTAACATGACAATCATCCGGGTGAAAGCTAATGCCTCCGGAGCCTGAAAATCGCCTAAAGAACTCCCAAAATGTCCAGTATTTCGAACATAATGTTGCTGTCTGTTTTTTATATAATTTTGCGATCTCACGACCGTGCCAATAAAGTGCACGGTCGTGCCCGTACAGTTACTGTTCACCATACCGTGTGACATCAGCAGATCTTGACCAGATTTCGTTTTGGCACGGGCGTGCATCGAGTCGCACGAACGTGCATTACCGAGAAGTGGATTGCACGAGCAGCTGTATTGGCGTGCATTTCCGGGGTTTGCTGATCAACGCATCTGCACGATCGTTCCACATATTGCACGGACGTGCATTCCCGGGATCCCTGCTGCACTCTTGGTTGCACTGGCGTGCACTGTCGGGCCAGGCTCTGTTGTCGGATCCACACGGTGGTGCGATGGGTCGCACGACCGTGCAACTCGCCCGGGTCAGTTTTTCACACAGAATCTTCGCAGCTTTGTCGTTACGCCCGAAAAGTCCTCGTTTTCATCATCTTCTTGTTCTACATGCTGTTTTAGGCCTGTAAACAAAAGTATACATGATTAAGTATCCGATCCATGGTTTTACGGCTGAAAACGCATAAAATGGGGAAGTAAAACATATGTAATTTAATGAATATCATCTGGCCACAAGGGCAACAATTGCAACGGCCTACGCCTTTACAACAAGTTCGTCCACAATATCAAAAACCCCAATTTCAAAGGCCGGTGCAACAACCACCAATGAAACAATATCAATTTCAGCTACCATTTTCACCTCAAGGACCTATGCAAGCTCAAATGGGTCAACCAAGAGCACCATTGGGTGCTCCGCGAAGACATCACCGAGGGGTAGTGCGAGGAATTGAAGCTCATTTCCGACCCGTTATCACTAACAATCCTTCTCCGGTAGTGATTCCTCATCACCCGGATGGAAGGAGTTTTGAAGTTAGAACAATTGCACTCCAAAGTTTGCCAAAGTTTAAAGCATTGGCAACGGAAGAACCTTATTTTCACTTAGAGACATATGATTCTATTTACAATACAATTGGAGGTCAAGGTTTTTCTGTCACACCCCTTTCTAAGGCGGAAGCACGAGGTGTGATCATGAAAGGATCTCATTGCATACGAAAGGTAAACATACTACATGCTCGTAAAGATAACTTCAAATACCAATAAAATTACATAACTGGAAACATAGGTTAAGTGTTTATATCACAAGACAACATTTTGTTTGATAAGTTTACAACTTTATTCAAAGATCAACATAAACAACATCCAAGAGCAAGAGTATGACCGCGCGCACATCCACTTTAGTTACCTGAAATACATGTGAATTTTTGGAGAAACGTCAACATAATGTTGGTGTGAATTCATGCAATTTTTGTATTGAACATTTGTATACTTTGTATGAAAACATGGTATGTATCTTGTATAAATCAAGTATTTCTGTATGTATCAAGGTTGTTAATGGTTTGCAAGGCCATTAACATGTGACACGACATAGGAAGCATCCAAACCATAGGCATTTTTCTTGTTGTCGATTCACATGTATCACCAAGAGTGTGGCTGCCCGAAAACCCATTACATCTAACCTTTTGTTCTGCGGTCTTAGTATGTACACGATTAATGGTGCTTCTGGTACCCTATTCGTGACACAATTTCACGTATCATCCCTTAGTTCTTGTATCAATCACACCGTAACACATGTATTTTGTATCTTTCTGTAAACATTTAGTATCATGTACTTCACCCCCGAAGTTATAAAACTGAAAACAGTTAAAAGAAAAGGGGGAGCATGAACTCACAACTTTGCGTTCCTTGTGCCGTAAACTTCACCGGATTTGCTTATTTAGCGTTGTGACCTATACGTGTTTTATTAACGTTAGTTACTAGACTTGTATCGCACAAGTACAAGTCACTATCTTTTGTATATGTGTTCTTGTGTTAAAAATAATTTATATTTTTAACTATGTATCTTACTTATATTATTTTCTCAAAAATAAATATAAGTATCTTATATTTTTCACCCGAGTTATGTATCTTGTCCAAAAACTTCATTTCATGTTCATAACTTGACCAAGTTATTTAATCTATTAAGTAATATATTTTCATAAATATATTCTCTTGTATTTGTTTAAGCAAGTTGTATGTGTATTTTTGTATTTTTCACCCCTTAGGAGTATTTAGTGTATTTTCAAGTCCTAATACACTATTACATGTAATACATACCACATACACTTAGCACAAAATTTGGTGATCAATAAATATATATATTTTTCTCACAAATATACATGCTTAATATCAATTTTTATTTTGAAGAAATCATCATTTCTTAACTTGAAGTTTGCACAAAAATTAGGGAAACCTTGGTAAATATTTTTAGGTGAATTTCTAGGGAATAAGTTTCTCAAAAACTTATATTTTTCTAAGTGTCAAAATTTATAGAAATTTTGACATAGTTTCCCCTAAAAATGGAGGTTTCCCATGTTTTCAAAACATGTGTTTATTTTCTTTTAAATCATCATTAAGCAATCATCAACTCATTCAAACCCTAACCATCTTGCACTTACCAAGTGCAAAAATTATACACTTCACAATATAACATGAACTTGATCTTTTCACAAAAACGCGTAGTAACTTGGTAAAGTGTTTAGTAGCCTTAGTTACCTTCCAAAATATATTTACTACATGGTAAACTTCATTCTTGAAGGTTTTAGATGTTTACAACTTGTAAACATATTTCATAGGTATTTCTACACTTATTTTATCACCCAAAAATAGTGTAAGTTTAGTAAAAACCATGATCTTTCAAAAATCATATTTTGAACTTCGTTTTCTTGGAAAATCATTTATAAATCTTGGATCTTCAAGTTCACTAGTTTACTTTGTTTATCATCTTACAAGAAATCATTTTTATTCATCAAGTTCATGTCTTTACAAGAAGATGATTATTCTAGGTTGTTACATAATCGTTCTCCATTTTGCTAGATTAAGTGTTTAAACATCATCTAGCAAGCTTCATGTGATGATTTACATCATCATCTCAAGAAATCAACAAACAAAAATTATTCATGTACTAAACAATATCATTCTATCCATATATCATCATGTGCAAAGCTTTATGTTCAAGATTCAAGTTCAAGTCTTTTAGTGTTCTTGTTATTTCAACATAATATATCTTTTAACCACCAAAAATATGAAGTAACAAGGTTTAATAAGAATCTTACTACTAACTTCAAGCTAGGGAAGAACAATGGTGAGGATGGAGTGGATAATAGCACACAAGAGAGGTCCTTCAAGATCCGTGAGTTCCACACTTCCTTAGACACCTTGAGATAACCTTGGATTGGTTGGTTGATAACCGAAAATGGTGGTGGTGTTGGGAGGGTGTTCGGCTGAAGGTTTTAAGAGGGAGAGAGTGAGAGTGTGGTGGTGAAGATGAAGTGATCTTGAAGTGTGTACTTATAACCAAATGCTACTAACCATTGGGTTGTATGTTTGTGAAGTACAAGACAAATCTTAAACAAGATTCTAGAGGATCTTAGAGGATTTAGGAAGATTAGAAAAATATTGAGGTGGGGCCACTACATGGGCCGTAGACATCAAAGGGGCGGGGGGGGGGGGTAATTGTAATTTTGAATGATAAAGGGGTGATTAGTGCAGGTTAAGATGTAAAATCTAGTGTTTTATGTGTGACGTGCATTATGTAGTGTGTTAAAGTGTTTGGGAACCATAACTAGCTCAGAAAAAGTAAAACAATGTTTTTAGCAATATTTTGGTGTTCCGGGTAATGTCCGGTTGTTCGGTTAAATATCGGTTCGTTAAAGTGCTAAATTGCACCGTTTAGTGTCCTTTAAGTATCCTTTTGTGCCCCCCTCAAGTCCCGACCCTTAGGAAAGTATTCAGGACCATTTAGTCATGTTTTTGCATGGTACAATCTTGTTACAATGCTGAATTTTGCTGAAATATGTGAAATTCAGCATTTAGAGTGTGTTTCGGGTGCTTTTTAGTGCGTATTCTAGCTTTCGGAAGGTCTATATGTTAACCCTTGTATGCACTCTTGGGTTTTAATGTATTCTTGTCATTGGACCTACACCTAGGCCCCAATTCTATTGTCTGACTGCTTTCTGTAGAGTTGTTGACACAATGTGTCTTACCGGTGAGTTTACTAGTATTTCTGACGCAACGCTGTTCATTAATGCATAAAGCAATATCTTGTAGTATAAAACGTGCATGAATTCACTTGTATAGTATGTAATCAGACAATGTTGACATTTAAGCACACAATTGCAGTTATCAAGTATTAATTAAATTGTACGGAAATTACCGGTTTTGTGCCAGTTGTCACATTTTCGGTAGACGATGTCAAGTTGGTGCTATTTCAATTTTCGTTGGAAGACAAAGCAAAGAAGTGGTTTCATACTTTACCCTCCGCATCGGTTTACACATGGGCCGATATGCAACAAATTTTCTTGGAAGAGTTTTACACTTCTCAAAAGACAAATGATGCAAGGAGAGGTTTGAGAAGCTTTCAACAACAACCAGGGGAAATGTTTCACGAAGCCTTTGAAAGGATCAACATGATATTTAAAAATTTCTCTCATCACGGGATACAACTTTGGGAGTTGTTAAATGCTTTTCACGAGGGATTGAGTTCGGAGGATGCCCGAGACTTGATGTCAATTACTAATGGTACATTCGGTACCAATTTCGAGCATGATGATTGGCAATTTTTAGAGCAAATGGCGGTTACCTAAAAAAGGAAAGCTCAATCTTCGAGACGGGCAAGGCATGTGATAGCAAGACCACAAGTGCATGAGGTAGAAAATGGAGGTTTGCAAACCACAAATCAAGTGTACAATGTGTGCACTACTTGTAATGAAATAGGCCACACGACGGAAGTATGTTTGGTAGGAGTGGTTGAGGAGCAAGTAGAAGAAGTGAATGCTATTCAAGGGGGTGGTCGAAACTTTAACATGAATTCGAACAATACCACCTCGGGTTGAGAAACCATCCTAACTTCCGTTACGGAAACCCGGCGAACCAAGCTAACCCAAACTTCCAAGGAGCTCAAGGTAATTTCGCACCTCGTTAACAATACAATCAAGGTAATTATTGGGGTGGAAACAATTTTGGCTACCAAGGGCAATTTCAACAATCGGGTCAAGGTGGTTCTTCAAACTTCATCAAGTGGGAATGAGGTTATGGATAGGCTTTGGGTAATGTAACAAGACATGCAAAAAAGGAACCAACTTGATGAAGTCCGGATGCAAAAAGATGAGTTTCGTGACAAAAGCATTCAAACACTAACAACTCAAATGGGTCAATTAGCAACCGGCGTGGCGGAGTTGAAGAAAAACAAAGGTCAACTTCCTAGCAACACTAAGGTAAATCCTTCCCATAGCTCGTCACGAGGTAATAATGTTAATATTAATCATGTTAGTGTGTTAAGAAGTGGCAAAGAGTTTAAAGCAAATTTTTCACCGGGTTTGGTTGAAGGGGTGGTTGAGGATATAACGGGTAATGATAGTGACGATGATGAAGTTTCACCACCTAGTGAGTCTAAGAAGTTGAATGTTAAAAAACCGGGGTTGGGTGAAAATCTAAAAGACAACAAAGATGAAGGGGAGCCGAGTCAAGTCCCGTTTCCATCGGCTCTACTTGACCCGGGTAAGAAAAAATTTATTTCAACAAGGGGTCCCCAAAAAGAAGAGTTGTGGGACATTTTTAAACAAGTAAAAGTCAATCTCCAATTACTTGATGCAATAAAGCAAGTACCCGCTTATGTAAATTTTTTAAAAGAATTATGCACACAAAAAAGGCAACAAAAGAAAAAGATGCCTTAGCGGGTCGATTTAACCGGGCAAGTGAGTGCGGTACTAAATGGGGAGCTTCCTCCTAAGCTCCAAGATCCGGGCACGCCATTAATAAATATTCAAGTTGGTAATTTTCAAATGTCAAAGGCGTTGTTAGATCTTGGAGCCGGAGTAAGCATTTTACCGGGGGGCTTATATGACCAATACGATTTTGGTCCATTAGCAAGGGTAGAGACAACGGTTGTTTTGGCTGATTTGTCCCATCAGCTACCTCGGGTGATGGTTCAAGATGTTATTGTAAAAATTGATGAGTTTTACTACCCGGTTGACTTTTTAGTCTTAGACTACTCATCCGCGGACCCAAAACAACAACAAAATGTTATTTTGGGTCGGCCATTTTTTAGCACCGCACATGCCGTGATTGATTATCGATTTGATACGGTTGACATGACTTTTGGAAATCGAAAGATGCGATTGAATGTTTTTACTAACAATTCTAACTCTGTTGGTGTTGATGAGTGTTTTATGGCAAATTTAGTCGACGGATGCAACCCGCATGAGTATTGATTGTCGATTTGGTACGGTTGACATGACTTTTGGAAATCGAAGTGGTAAAGAAGGAGGTAATTAAGTGGTTAGATGCGGGAATTATCTATCCTATTTCGGATAGTGCTTGGGTAAGCCCTACCCAAGTTGTGCCTAAGAAGGCCGGCATTCAAGTAATTAAAGACGAAAATGGTGAACAAATAGCCACCCGACCGGTCATCGGGTGGCGTGTTTGTATTGATTACCGCAAATTGAATGTCGCCACTTCTAAGGACCATTTCCCGCTACCTTTTATTTACCAAATCATTGAAAAATTATCGGGTCAAAAATATTACTACTTTTTAGACGGGTACTCGGGTTACAATCAAATTGCAATACACCCGGATGACTAACACAAGACCACCTTCACTTGTCCATATGGTACTTTTGCCTTTAGGAGAATGCCATTTGGCTTGTGTAATGCACCGGCAACTTTTCAACGATGTATGATGAGTATTTTCTCGGACATGGTTGGAGAGTCGCTTGAAGTTTTTATGGATGACTTTTCAATTTTTGGCACTACTTTTGAATCTTGTCTCAACGAGTTACATAAACTTTTAAAAAGATGTGTTGAGAAAAATTTGGTGCTTAGTTGGGAGAAAAGTCATTTCATGGTGCAAGAGGGTATTGTGTTAGGCCACGTGATTTCGAAGAGGGGTATGGAGGTGCATAAAGCAAAAATACTGGTAATATCATCTTTGCCTCCACCGAAAAATGTGAAAGGGATAAGGTCGTTTTTGGGACACGCGAGTTTTTATAGACGTTTCATCAAAGGTTTTAGTGTTATTACTAAACTTTTGTGCAATTTGTTATTAAAAGATGTTCCATTTGACTTTACTAATGAGTGTTTGCAAGCTTTTCATATTTTGAAGGAACACTTGGTGAAAGCTCCCATCTTGCAACCACCGGATTGGTCAAAGCCATTTGAGATCATGTGTGACGCAAGCGACACTACAATTGGTGCAGTTTTGGGTCAAAGAATTGATAAAAAGCCGGTGGTGATTTACTATGCAAGCAAGACATTGTCCGACGCGCAACTGAATTATACCACAACCGAAAAGGAGTTATTAGCGGTGGTGTATGGTTTGGACAAGTTACGTTCTTACATTTGGGGAAGCAAAGTGGTGGTGTATTCGGATCATAGTGCGGTTCGGTATTTGATGGAAAAGAAGGATGCAAAGCCCTATTTGATCCGTTGGGTGTTATTGCTACAAGAATTCGATTTAGAAATTCAAGATGAAAAATGAAGTGAAAACGTAGTGGCGGATCAGTTGTCTTGAATTCCGGTGGAAGGGATTGATGAATTGAGCGAGATAAATGAAAGGTTTCCCGATGAGCAATTACTAGCCGTGTCTACTTTTGTTGCACCATGGTATGCCCACTGTGTGAATTACCTAGCTACGGGTGCAATCCTAAATCATTGGACCAAGAAAAGAAGACAACAATTCATGGTCCAAGTGAAGCAATATATTTGGGATGAGCCGGACCTTTCCAAAATTGGGCCCGATCAAGTCATAATGAGGTTTGTGCCCGAAACGGATGTCTTAGAGATCTTGACTCATGCCCACTCATCCGCTTATGGAGGTAATTTTAGCGGGCATAAAACGGGCTACCGGGTTCTTTCATGTGGGTTTTATTGGCCCACAATTTTCAAGGATGCATGTGAGTTTCCAAGGAATTGTGTAAATTGCCAAAAGATGGTGAGTATTTCAAAGAGGGACGAGATGCCGTTGCAACCGATTTTGGTTGTTGAAATATTTGATGTATGGGGCATTGACTTTATGGGTCCCTTCCCGAATTCCATTGGGTTTTTGTACATTCTTGTGGTGGTGGATTATGTCTCGAAATGGATTGACGCTATTGCAACAAGAATAAATGATCACTCGGTTGTTTGTAAATTTGTTCAATCCAACATCTTTGCCCGTTTTGGTTTTCCAAGAGTTATCATTAGTGATGGTGGGTCGCATTTCAAGAATTTCAATTTCGGAAAACTGTTGAAGCGGTACAACATGAACCACCGGATTGCTACACCGTACCATCCATAAACGAGTGGACAAGTTGAGGTGTCCAACCATTAAATTAAAGAAATTCTCATGAAGACGGTTCGAACGGATAGGAAGGATTGGTCAAGCAAATTAGATGATGCATTGTGGGCATACCGAACGGCCTACAAAACTCCAATTGGTACAACACCTTACCGGATGGTGTATGGAAAGGGTTGTCATTTACCAATGGATTTAGCTCATCGGGCGCATTGGGAAATCAGGACAATAAATGCGGATTATGATGAAGCGGGGAAGATGCGGAAGTTGCAACTAAGTGAGATAGAAGAAATTCGAGACGAAGCTTACGAGTGTTCATAGGCATACAAGGATAAGCTTAAAAAGGTCCATGATGCAAAGCTGAGAAAGAAGAATTTTGAAGTGGGTCAAAAAGTTTGGTTGTACAATTCGAGGTTAAAGATGTTTGCGGGCAAATTAAAAAGCAAATGGATGGGCCCATATGTCATTCGGCGAGTCAGTAGATTTGGTGATGTTGATATTCAAGATAAGCAAACCAACAAGCAACAAACGGTGAATGGACATCGGTTAAAGCCATACTTGGAAGGAAACGACATCAATAACTTGGAACTTGACAAAGTGGGCTACATTCTAGGCCCGGTAGATCAAGAACAACCATGAGAGGCCCAGGTTTGGTAGTGTATATAGTTAGTTTACTTGGTTTGTTTTGTTTTGTTTAGTTTGCACAATTACAATATTCGCTTGAAGCTCGTGTTTGAAACAAGTGTGGGGACGTTCGTATGAATAGTTCTAGCATAGTGTTGAGGACAACACGGGATTTTCGAGGGGGTAGGGAAATTTTCCATGTTTTTGAAAATTATAAAAACATAAAAACTGAAAAAAACGGAAAAAAAACACACTTAAAAATTGAGTTTTTTGGCGAAGTGTAAATGCCTAGAACCTACCTTAATTTACGGTACATACAGTAATGTAATTTACGGTAGGCCTGGAGAAATTCTTAGACTTATGGC
Organism: Helianthus tuberosus; assembly: GCA_030545235.1. Taxonomy (NCBI): domain Eukaryota; kingdom Viridiplantae; phylum Streptophyta; class Magnoliopsida; order Asterales; family Asteraceae; genus Helianthus; species Helianthus tuberosus. The sequence goes on from JARYGA010025662.1 coordinate 27,438, forward strand.
AGTTTGCTACTACCTTACGCTGGGATTTGTTTGCCAGGGTCCACCGTAAATTACGGTATTACGGTGGCTACCGTAATTTACGGTAGCCCTGGGGAATGAAGGGTTGCGGCAGTTACAACTTTTATAATATATATATATATATGTATATATATATGTGTATATATATATATATATATATATAGGATTAAGATCATTTCAGAACCAAAAAAATTTACAGAACCTGCAGAACTTTTTAAAGCCACTCATTTTATTTCAAGTTATTTTTTCATTATTTTATTTATGAGGGGCATTAAAGTAAATTTATACATAGAAAATTATCACATTTTTTATTTAACGTGGGTTATCTCATTTCAAAAACACGTTTAGATCTAAATACATATTAAAGTATTAAACAGAAAACTTGCGTACACAGGGTAATGGAGTTGATTTTTTCCTTGTATAATATTTTGAGTGAATAAACATGTTGAAATTATGGTAATGCACTCAAAATTTCCATGCTTGTGAAATTTTTTTCCTAAAATTTGTTCATACTTTCTAATTAATTATTTAATTTTAAATTTTCAAATAGACGATAAGTTTAAAATTTTAGTTTTGAAGATTTACATAAATGTATTTAAACATTTAGTTTGAAGAAACTAATCAGTTTAAATATTTTCATATACGTAAATATTATATTTATACCTATGTAAAACATTTACATAAATGTAAACTGACCCATGACATTATAGCCTAGTGGTATCTTGGAGGTGGGATCAGGCTTATGACCATTAGGTCATGGGTTCGATTCCCACAAAGGGGATTTTTTCCAGATTTATTGGGTTTCCTCCTGAATTGGTATATATGCATTATTGCCTAGTGGAGGTGGATATGATCGGGTGGTTCTGCTGGTGACACGATGATACTCCAGTTGTTCGTCAGTGATCCAAATTTGTCGTTAAAAAAAATATAAATGTAAACTGACATCCCGTTTGAACAAACATATGATCAATGTGAATATTGACATATATGTTCCTACTACATTCACATGTATGTTAAACATTTACTTATATGTAGTTGACATTTCACTTAGAAGAAACTGATGATTAGTGCATATATTTTCATACATGTAAATATTATATTTAGATGTATGTTAAGGATTACCATTTATTTAAACATCACTATATATGTAAATATCATATCAATTTTAATTTTTTTAATGGATGCAATATAAATCACTTCATTTGAAAACTATGAAAAAAAATGAGATATAAAGCAATTCATAAAAAAAAACCTAAAAAGATGGAGTACTTTAACAATTTTTGAAAAATGATCGTGAATATAGGAGGTTAGAGAAAAAAAGGGGATAGAATAAGGTTATTTCGAATTTCAGTTCACGTTTATTTAATTTTTACCCTTATTTAATTTAATTAAAACTCTTTTATTGTTTCTTAATTACAATATACCCTCATTTATTTTCAACCATTGATTAACAGATCAATGGCTATAAATGGTTCTTACGAGTTCTGAATAAAAAGCAAGTTCTGCAATGAACCCAACCCTATATATATATAGGGAGGAGTTCATGCGAGAACTACCCCTTATTGCGAGAACCGCGAGAACCAATGTGAACACAACCTAAAATAGCTAAAAAAAACCTAAAAAAAACGTAACCCCCACCCTCCCTCCCCAAAAAAAAAAAACCTAACCCCCCCCCCCCCCCCCCAAGCTAAAATGCTAAATACTAAACCCCCAAAAAACCTAAAAAAATCTAAAAAAATCTAAATTTTTTTTTTAATATTTTTTATGCTCAAATCACTTCTTTTAGTGGCCAAAATATATATATATATATATATATATATTTTTTTTTTTAAATTTTTTTTTTTTTGCTTCGAAAAGTAGCGATTTTTATATAAAAATATTAAAAAAAAATTTGTGTGATTTTTAGCTATTTTTAGGCATTTTTGGTTGTGTTCACATTGGTTCTCGCGGTTCTCGCAATAAGAGGTGGATCTCGCATGATCTTCTCCCTATATATATATATATATATATATATATATATATGTAGGGGATGGTTCATTGGGGAACACTAAAAAAGTGGGGAACAAGGGCACTTTTGTCCAAAAATACAATCTAATTACTTCTAGCTTTACAAACAAAATCCATCCACACTTTGAAACCTTAGCTTCTCTCTGAGTCACCGTCATACACCGTCACCATCACCACCATACACCACCATACACCACCACCACCACAATACGCCACCAGCATCAGCGAACGCAAACATTAAACACCACCAGCAACAACCACTGCGATTTAATAGAAGGTCTAGCACCATCCGTGTACAATTTTTCAGATTTCGGCTGAGATTTTTCGAATCTACATTAATAATCCACATATTATTCAGATCTGCTTGCGGAAAAGTATTAAAAAACTTTAGCTGGTGCCGATTTTGACTGAGATCTATGCAGTATTAGTTTCTAGGGTTTCAGATCTTAAATCTCAGTTTAAGGTATCATTTATTTGTGATTATCAATTAGGTTTTATTTAACTTAACCTGATTATATGAAATGATGATTATGTCGATTTATGTTTTTGTTTTGTAGCTTTTTTAGAAAAAAAAATTGTTTAACATGTTAACAATTTTTAATTAAATTTAATTTATATAGAGATGTGTTATATATAACATTCTATGCGCGTTTCATTCTTTTCATTGATTCTTTGCAGTTTAAGGTATCATTTATTTGCGATTATCAATTAAGTTTTATTTAATTTAACCTGTTTATATGAAATTATGATTATATGTAGATTTATGTTTCTGTTTTGTAGCTTTTTTAGAAAAAAAAATTGTTTTAACATGTTAATAATTTTTAATTGTTTTATTTAATTTAACCTGATTCTTTTCATTGTTTCTGTTATGTAGATTTATGTTTCTGTTTTGTAGCTTTTTTTTGGTTATTGTAGTCTCTAAACTGATTGGTTTTTGGTTAATTGGCCTTTGTATTTGAACAATATTGTTGAATCTAGCATATGCTCCATGATCGAAACTGATATCTGATGCATCTTGAGTGTATGAGGTTCTAGGAGGAAATATTGGAGCATATTTTATTCGGTTGGTAAATTAGGGTTGTCTTATACCTGGTTATTGCTTCACATTCTTCTAATAATTTGAAGTTGAACTATACCTGAACAGTTGAAGATGTATTATAACATGATAATTTTGTAATTTGCAGATGCTCCTTGATCCAGGCTGATACCTGATGTATCTAGAGCATTTGAGGTTCTAGGAGACATATTGGAGCATATTTTCTTCAATTTGCATAGTGATGAGAAGAATTTACAATTTTGACAAGCTAGAGCAAAGGATTGTAAGGGTCAATGGGGTGGGTGTAGGGTAGGCATCGGTGAACAAGTTTGCCGCGCGATAACACTGCTGCCGACCCTTACCGCCTCGCTGATTGAGTAAAGAAGCGGTGAGTGTTTACCGCAAAAGGGAAGAAGAGGGGAAGGAGAGAGAGTTGAATAATGATTCAAAGACTGAAGTAATTTTAGCCCTTTATCCAACCTGCATATCTTTCATTTCCATTACTAGGATATCGTCATTATTTACTGTCTTATTTAAGCTAAAATTGAAAATCAGCAAAAGAAAGGGTGTTCATAGAGGTAGCTCGTGTTCTCCAAAAGTTGAACACACAGGAAAAGTGGTCAGCGGAGCTAACGAAACTATCTCAGCTTGCCTCTATGTGTCACTTGGTTCTTCTTTCTGATAACGCGGATGGATGGGCGTGGGGGCTGCAGGATATTGGGTTGTTTTCGGTGTGCAGTCTCAAAAACAGGTTGTAGTCACTGAAATACAGACCTCCGGATTATGTGTTCAGTATTGGGTCCTAAAAAAAGTCTCAAAAGTCACTAGGCGGAAGGTAGAAAGGACAGGTTACCTACACTGGAAGCACTCGCAAAAAGGAATATTTTCGTGATTTAGGATTTATGTGTCTTATGTGGGGATGCAATAGAATCGTGTGAACACATATTTGTGTTGTGCTCCTTCGTGCAGAGTTTGTGGTAAATCATCTCTTAGTGGTGCAAAGGTTCAATCCATCTATGCATTTCGTTTCCGAGATCTATTGGGGCTGCACGAATTT
>JARYGA010025663.1:0-48998 GCA_030545235.1 Helianthus tuberosus
AGTGTTTCTTCATTGGCGCCCACCGATTCCTCTGTTTTTTCAGTTTTGTCTCGTTTCGATTCAGTTGCCTTATTCTCTGTTTTTCACATGACAGAGAATTCATTATCTCACCCATCAGATCCCCGATCTGAGTTCAAGGGTTCTACAACCCAAAACACCCAGATTAACGGAATCATGGGAGCAAACAAAAACAACGGTCATTCAGACGGAAAGAATTTCTCAGATCTAATCACAGAGAGATCCCCAGAATATTGGTTCAACATATGCCAAATTGCTCTAAACACAATCATTATGCAAATCACCAGATCCGAGTTCCCAAATATCAGATCTGGTGAAGGAATCAATACTGTAATATTGGACCCACCAACACCCTGTCAGGAGGACATCCAATCTAGTCATAATATTGATATACGACAACAGTCCAGAAGTAGCAGTCACCAAAAAGCCAAGTCAGAACAAATAAACATGATTCAAGGAGGTCCGTCACGAAGACCAAATAAACGAAACCATGAGCAACATTGGAGAGAACAACAAGTCGTGTTTCCTGTTGTCCCTGGAGGCCCTCAGGAAGAACGACCAGTAATTATTACTGGCATCTTCGGTCATTACCGGACGGACTATATGTTTATAGATCTGGGAAGCTCAATGGACATCATATATGAGCAATGTTTCAAACAGCTTGACCCAGAAGACAAAGCACGTCTAGAACCGGTCGATTTTCCTCTCACCGGATTTTGCAATGAAGCTGTATTTCCATTAGGGCAAATAGCTTTCCCTGTGACTTTATCGGATGGCGAGCATTCGCGAACAGTCACGGTAAATTTCATGGTTATGCCGGCAACATCACGCCATGATGTCCTGCTTGGAAGAAGGTCACAACGAGAATTCAGCATGATCACTTCTATCCCACACGCTGCATGCGGATTTCCAACGGAAACCGGAGTTGCAATCTTATACTCAAGCAAAGAAGTCATGTACGTAGACGACGAGCCACCGGCAAAGGTAGTCAAACCTTCAGCATCAACCGAACCGGAGAAATGGGTCCTGAACAACGAATATCCAGAGCAGACCATCCTGCTAGGACACGCCATTTCACCGGCAACACGAATACAATTAAAAGAATTGTTGTCCAACAACAAAGATATATTCGCTTGGTGTCCAGCAGACATGACTGGAGTTCCACGCGACATAGCGCAGCATTGCCTGAATATCAAACCATCAGCAGAACCTGTTGCTCAGGGGAGGCGTAACTTTAGCGAAGAAAAAGCAAAAGCTATGGACGAACAAGTGACAGAACTACTCGATGCGGGAATATTACGCGAAGTTAAATACCATACATGGGTTGCTAATCCAGTAATGGTACAAAAACACAGTGGCGGATGGAGAATGTGCGTCGACTTCAAAGACCTGAATAAAGCGTGCCCAAAAGATTGCTACGCACTTCCGGAGATAGACAAAAAAGTCGATTCTCTAGCATCATTCAGATGGAAGTGCTTTCTCGACTGTTACAAAGGTTATCATCAGGTCCAGATGAAGGAAGAGGACGAAGACAAAACTGCATTCCGCACAGATAAAGGCATCTTCTGCTACACTAAAATGCCCTTCGGCCTGCGCAACGCAGGCACAACTTACCAATGCTTGATGGACATAGTTTTCAAAGGTGCCATTGGCAAGACAGTTGAGGTATACATGGATGACCTCGTCATCATGAGCCACGAGGAAGACACGATGCTCAACAATATTCAGCGCACGTTTGACTCTTTGCGCAGCGTAAACTTGAAACTCAATCCAACAAAATGCTCCTTCGGCATGGATGAGGGGAAATTTTTGGGCTTTATAGTCACAAGAGACGGTTTTAAAGTAAATCCAGAAAAAGTGCAGGCCATCCAGCTAATGCCATCACCTGCAACAATAAAAGAAATGCAAAGACTCGCCGGGCGATTAGCAGCCTTGAACAGATTCTTGGCTAATCACGCGGCAAAATCTTATCCATTCATCAGCACGTTACGAAACTGCGCGAAGAAAACTCACTTTCAGTGGACACCTGAAGCAGAAGCAGCCTTCAAACAAATGAAGGAATGTTTAATTCAGTTGCCAACGTTAACAGCACCACGAGAAAAAGAACCATTAATCTTGTATTTATCTGCTGCGGAAGTAGCAGTTGGCGCAGTATTAATGGTGGAACGAGAAAACGTTCAGACTCCAATCTACTATATCAGCAAGATGCTCACCGGTCTGGAAACTCGTTACTCAATGATAGAAAAACTGGTCCTAGCACTAGTACATGCATCACGACGCCTACGTCGATATTTTTCAGGCCACGTCATCACGGTTCTCACAAATTATCATTTAGGCCAAATCTTATCCAAACCCGATGTGGCGGGAAGATTGGCTAAATGGGCCATTGAGCTGGGAGGATACAATATCCTCTACAGGCCAAGACCAGCAATCAAAGGGCAAGTTCTAGCAGACTTTGCCACCGAAGTTCCCATCGACAAAGTTCAAGAGTGCGAGGCAATCCAGAACCCTATACCCGTTTTTGACGATAGAGTCTGGACCTTACACACAGATGGCGCTTCCAATGATGACGGAGCAGGAGCAGGTCTCCGATTAGTCAGCCCGGACAATCACGAACTCACATATGCCATACGCTTAGACTTCCGAAGCACCAACAACGAAGCAGAATACGAAGCATTTTTAGCAGGCCTTCGTTTAGCGCTCAAAATGGGGGCAAGAAACCTCGAAGCTAATGTTGATTCAAAACTAGTAGCTGAACAAGTTAATGGGCATTACGATGCAAGAGGAGAAGCTATGGCGTTGTACTTAGAACAAGCGCGAATATTAATTGGTCAATTCCAAACGTTTAAAGTCAACCATATAAACAGAAGTGAAAACAAACATGCGGACGCATTGAGCAAATTGGCTGCAACCAGCTTTAAGCATTTGGCAAAAGAAGTACGCATAGAGGTACTGTCCAATCCCTCTGTTCCTCTAAAACAAGTCAACATCATAGAGATCGGTAGTCCGTCCTGGATGTCCCCGATCATCTTATACTTACAGCACGGGAAACTCCCAGAGGAAAAAGCAGAAGGCAGGAAAATTCAGAATAAAGCAATAAACTACGAAATGGCAGACGGCATTCTATACAGAAAGTCATTCATGGGACCATTACTCAGATGCGTTGACAAGACAGACGCGCAATACCTGATCAGAGAAATCCATGAAGGCTTGTGCGGAATACATGCCGGTCCCCGTATGGTAGTAGCCAAAATAACGAGCGCAGGATATTATTGGCTGGGAATGCACGTAGACTCGGTAGAAATATTACGGAAATGCGCAACATGCCAACACCACGCGCCAAAGACGCTCCGACTAAAAAATCCGCTAGTACCTGTCACGTCCGCCTGGCCATTTCAACAATGGGGCATCGACCTTGTTGGCCCATTTCCTGACGCGCCAGGCGCAGTAAAATTCATCATTGTGGCGGTCGATTACTTCACCAAATGGGTGGAAGCTAAAGCTTTGGCCTCAACCACAGCAATGGTAATCCGCAAATTTATATGGGAACATATCATTTGCAGATTTGGATTACCATTGCGCATTATCTCTGACAATGGCACAAACTTCGCCTCAGAAGATCTTCAAAAGTGGTTCAAAGAAATGAAGATTGAGCATAACTTTGCCTCCGTCGCGCATCCACAAGCGAACGGTCAGGTAGAAAGTGTAAACAAGCAGATCGTCGACGGCATAAAAGCGCGACTTGGGACAGCACGCAGAGGATGGGTTGACGAACTCCCCAGCATCCTATGGGCACATCGAACAATGCCAAAGACTAGCACGGGAGAAACTCCGTTCAGTCTAGTCTATGGGTCTGAAGCCGTAATCCCAGCCGAAATCGGCCTACCGTCACCGCGCATGATAGCCATGGAAAAACAGAACAATGAGCAAGAGCGAAGAATGGATTTAGACCTTCTTGAAGAAAGACGCGAGAACGCCGCCATCACAGAAGCAAGGTACAAATCCAAACTCGAGAAATATTACAATGCGCGCGTACGCGTATGTACCTTTGTCCCCGGTGATTTTGTCTTGCGCGACAATGAAGCATCAAATGCGGAAAAACCGGGCAAATTAGCGCCAAGATGGGAAGGGCCATACATCGTCAATGAGGTTCTAGGCAAAGGGGCATATACCCTAAAAAGAATTGACGGGACTCTAGTTCCTCGCACCTGGAACGCGCAGCAGCTGCGCAGGTGTTACATATAGGACAAATCATTCACAGGCAATGTATTTCCTATTTACATTTGTATTGAAAGCCTTGCGCTTTATTAATACAAACACTATTTTCATACTTGTTACTGTTTGTTACAAATTGCATGAAATTCCTTTGGTTTGCGCGAAAACAATATGGTAAACATTGTACACCTCATGAGCAGTTCGGAAGAAGCGCAACATAAGCGCATATTCTGGACAAACGTTCACACATGAGCACAATACCATCTCTCATTCGCTCTAACTAATCAAAGCAATTAAAAAACATGCAACATATTGTAATCCAAACATACAGAACAAACCCTACAGGGATAGTATTACACCAAAATATATATATCATCAAAGTGTAGCATAAACACTTAACAAGATCATGGCAATGATCTTCAAAAAAATTTTCGTTCAATACCAAAATTAGCAGATTTACAAAATACCCTAACAAAGGAAGAGAACTAGCCCTAAGGATAAACACCTAACCAGCATCGGGACCATCACCAACGGTAGACACCTGCTCACACCGGCGAGTCTTCCGGCGTTGATACACCAACTGACATCCCCCCCCCTTTGGATCATCGGAAAGTGAGCTATCAGGCCATCAGCATCCAGCACAGTGCTAACATCATCAGTAACACCTTGGTGCCGAGAAACTTTACAGTCGGAATCAACAGCCGCAGGAGGAACATGTTTGACCGGACCCTTTGCCGGAACAGCAACTAAAGGTGCTGACCTGGAAAGAAACATGAGGCCTTCAGCAGCCTCATAAACCCTAAGAACATCCAACAAACGAAGAGTATGGTAAGAGCGTTTCATCTTCTTTGCCAAAAATCAACAAGAAGATAAGACGTCTTGAACGTACCTATATATAGAAGAACCCAACTTCGAGAAAAGAGAAACTTAATCATCATGATTAACTGTCAGAAAATATCACATCCAAACGGCGCTACAGGAACCGGAGTCATATCCCCATTAATGAAGTCTGACAAAGCGCCATTACGTATCCCAATGTAAGAAAGACGAACTCTCGCAAATACGAATTGTTTATCACCAAATGACATCATCACACGTCAGGACATGATTACAAGAGAGCAAAAGTCATAATTTTTATTAAAAAACCCCTTTTTTTTAACAAAATTAAATCTTCTCATAGAAGATTCTTTATGTTCCGCGCCCAAAAGCATTTCCCTCTTATAAGTCCAGTGCTCCACTTATTTGCATAAGTACAACACTAGACTGGGGGGACTTGAAGGGGTAAGGTCCCAAAAACCTCATAATAAATGCTTGGAACCATACCACAACCTTACTTTTCAACCTTGTACCTTGCGTGGCCGCGCACTGGTCTCACAAATAAAGACTTAAAGAACAGTCAACAGTCAACACTCGCGCGCTCAAAGGAAATCATAAATCCTTGCGCTTTCTCCCATAGACAAAGGATGAAAGTCCTGAAGTAAACACTTCCGCTTAAATATCCAGACCTGGATATTATTTACTCAGACTTGGGATTTATTTGTTCAGCTGTCTCCACACAATAAGGTGCCACACCAGATTACTGCAGTAATCTTCTAGAAGATATGCAATCGTGCACCACCAAGACGGTTACAACCGTCTGGACACATGTCACCATCTCAGGCATCCCTGAATTCACAACGAAAGCATGCAATTGAAAAGTAATCTCCACTTGATCACTTTACACGTGGCAAATCCCCAGCCTTTGATCTAAGCCACGATCCATGTGCTCTCACGTCGGATCAAGGAGCTTGACGGAAGGAAATGTAACCGCTTACTGGGTTAGCATCTTCCGTCAACTTTTCACTAACGGGTTTTCCCGCCTAAACGACTCCCGACTATAAATATGAGAAACAACCCAGGTATGAATTCAAGTTACACACACTTCTCAAATACTTCTTCTTCTTCATAACCCATACTTATTCTCACACCGGAGTTGGGTTAAGGAGAGAACCCTCTTCTCCCCTTGGCGAGGATAACGGTGCTCTTTTTTGCAGAATTATCGGAGAAGAAGATCAATTGTGCCCTAATCGAACGAGAGGAAACCCACCTTTTTATGCGGATTCAAACCCCCTAGATATCTCGGTTCCGACCATTTATCTAGTGTTTCTTCACCTTCAAATCCGCTATGGTCCACCCAATAGCCACTCTATTGGTGACCAATACCTTCATCAATCTCTCTTCTTGCTCCTCGGTCAAAATTTGATGCAATAATGACCGGGAGCGTGTTGCCTTCACCAACATAAGCATACTTTATATGCTTTGGCAACACCTTTAACTCAACTTCCGGCGGCTCCACCAATGACGGTTTCAACTTAGTGTCAATGGTCTCCGGTAAGCTCTCCACTTGGTGCATCCATATCGGTTTTCCCTCTCTAACCGCAAGCACCTCCAAACTCTTCACCTCCTCGTCTATGCTCTGATTCATCTCTACATGTGACCTGTCAAACATAGAACAATCCTCCATGGTGTTTCCCTCATCTACAACAGTGTCGCAAAGAGGTATACACCTATCAACAATGTCTGCCATGTAGCATTCATCATCAACTGAAGGAGTCATCAATCCTGAAAAAACATGTAACCTCAACCTTCGGTTTCCAAATGTCATGTCAACCGTTCCCGTCTTACAATCAATTTGAGAATTTGCGGTTGCTAGGAACGTTCGACCCAAAATCACCGTAGGTTGTTTGGTTGGGTCCTTGGCCACATAATCAAGTACTAAAAAGTCCACCAGATAGTAAAAATCCTCGATTTTTACTATCAGATCCGAGACAATACCACGGGGTAGTTTGGGTGTCAAATCGGCTAACACCACGGTGGTGTTTGACAATTGAAGTGGACCAAACTCGTATTGGTCATATAAACTACCCGGTAGAATGCTCACACTTGCTCCAAGATCTAAAAGTGCCCAGTTGATTTTAAAATCGCCTACAATTGAAATGATAGGCGCACCCGGATCTTGGAGCTTTGGTGGAAGTGCACCCGAAAGAATTGAACTCACATTTTCGGTTAAATCTAGTTTTTTAGGAAATTTATGAGTTCGTTTCTGGGTACACAATTCTTTCAAGTACTTAGCATACGATGGTACTTGCTTGATTGCATCCAAAAGAGGTAAATTAATTTTTACTTGTTTGAAAACTTCCAACGACTCTTCTTGTTGTGGACCTCTTTTGTTTACAACCTTCTTCACGGGTCCTTTTAATGCTTTGGGATAAGGGGCGGTATTAACCTCCACACCCATTTCCTTAGCCTTAGGGATGGGGATGGTCACAACGGGTGTGTTATTATTAATTTTTAAATTATTTTTGTTTTGAACTGTTTGACCATCCTCATGCTCTTCATCACTAGCATCCTCCACCACCCCTTCAACAAACTGGGGTGATGGTGTTTTGACACCATTATCCACGACTCGACCACTACGTAAAGTTATTTTATTAATTGGTACCTCACGTGTGTTCTTTGAACTTGACCCTTGATGCTTAGGGTTCACCGTGGTGTCACTTGGAAGCTTTCCCATGCTCCCCCTCATTTGAGCCATTTCCTCCGCGAGTTGGCCCACTTGCTTTGCCAATGCTTCATGCGAATTGTCCCGAATCTCATTCTCTTTCTTGGACTCTTGCATCATTGAAAGCATTGCATCCATCTTTGCATTCAAATCACCACCACTCCCTTGATTGTTCGACCCACTTCCATTACCGCCTTGGTTGTTGTAATTCCTTTGATACCCACCTTGATAATTATTGTCTCGACCTTGGTACCCTTGGTTGTAATTACGTTGGTAACCCCCTTAATTACCACCTTGATGATTTTGATATGATGACCCGCTTTGGTTACCCGGTTGAAAATTCGGGTTCATTTGATTTGCAGCATTCCCATATAAGAAGTTGGGATGATTTCTTAGTCCGGGATGATAAGTGTTCGAATTCATATCATTGTTCTTTCTATCACCGAACACTTGATTTACCTCTTCGGTGTAGTCACCCGATCCCGTTTGACATTGATCGGTCCGATGACCAATCTCCCCACAATCTTCGTAAATCACGAATTATACCGTGTTTACCTCCTTCCTCTTTATACGAGCCAACTCCCGTTCTAGAGTAGAAGTCCTGTCTTTAGAGTCAAGATCGGGAAGTGACCGGGAAACGGGATGTTTTCAGCTCTATCGGCCGATTCCTTTGACTTTGACCGCTTGCTCATCCGCTCCAGAAAATCCCAATCATCATCTTCTTGGTTACTCAACAATGTTCCATTGCTTGTTGACTCGAGGTGATTCCATGTTTCGTCATCCAACCCTCTCACAAAGCATTTAACCAACTCCCACTTTTCTATTTGATGATGTGGGCATTTCCGAATCAATTCCTTGTACCTTGTGAAAGCTTCATGCAATGGTTCACTTGAGAGTTGGCGGAAAGACCTAATTTCATCTCTAGCATCATCAGTCTTTGCCATCGAGTAATACTCGTCAAGGAAGACTTGTTGCATCTCGCCCCATGTCCGAATACTATTCGCCGGAAGTGTAAGGAACCATTGTTTCGCCTTATTCTTTAGCGAAAACTGAAATAACCGAAGCTTGACCTCTTCCAATGCAAAATCATGCCCCCCAATAGTGCTACATATGGCCGAAAACTCCGCCAAATGAGTGTTAGGTTCATCATTGGACCTCCCATTGAAGTGGGGAAGTATGTTGATGTAATGGGGCTTGCAGTCAAACATTCTTCTCTCGCATACGATTGGTGAGTCATTGTCGGTGACCACTGGCCTAAAACGGTCATTTACTCCCCGTGGAGGTTGTTGATGACGACGTAGGTCGTTAACTTCTTGATCAACCGGTCTTCGATTATCCCTTCGATCACTCCCTCTATTTCCACCTTGATTACCACTTTGATTACCTCCTCCCACGAAACGAGGAATCCGGTTAGGGTTAACATTGTTGTTGTTGTAGAACCCATCATTCCGGTTCCTTTGATTGTTGTTTCGTGGTTGACGGTTGTTTCCGTAACCGTCATTTCTCACATTCCCGTACCCGTAGTTATTGTTCCCCGCAAAATTGGCATTTTGGTAACCAAACGCATCATCGTCAAAACCTCTATCATTGTAGAAATTTCCCTGATTCACATACCCCCAACCGTCGTCCTCGACCCGATCATCATAATTACCCCCATCATCCGAGTATTCCGAGTGAATACTCACGTGTTCCGGCGATTGGTAACCGGGAACACTAAACGGCTCATCATCGGGGATAGCATTTCTCAAATCGTCAATGTTGAAAAACGGGTCTTCGTTCACGGGATTGCCACGATCTCGGTTGCCTCTACGGTCGGAATTAACATTCCGGTCATCAAGGTTAGTAGGTAGGGAGTTGATGTGCTGAATGCGGTCTATAAAAAACTAACCTAATCTAGACACCCTAGTTTTAAATTTATAAACTAAGACTCTCTAAATGGTAGACCACTGACAGTCAAGTGTACCTATCGTACGTAGTAAAGCCTAATTAAGTCCGAGTATCGAACCCACGAGACACTAGCGACGCTAAACTAGACTCTGACTCAACTAATTACTTAACTGGTTTTAATTTGTGTTTTGATATTTGGGATTTTTTTCTAATTCTACTAAAGTGAGTAAACAAGAAAACAAAGCAAGCAAGACACAAAATAATATAATAAAGCACTAAAACTAAATAAAAACAAATAAAACTATACAATAATAATACATTTTACACGGGTCAAATATGTATATTTTACCACACATCAAATATCCCCACACTTAACCTTTTGCTTGTCCCTAAGCAAAATCCCAAGCAACATGTCCAACTTAAACACTTAACAACAACGCAAGTCTCGAACAAATTATAACGCAAACTACGAAATCATCAAACACAGAGGTTTCGCAAGACTTACAACGTTCAAAAGGTGACGAATCCTAATATTTAAATGAAAACGGGCCTACCTAATCAAGTTTTTCTTACCTTCAAGCAATCAATTATGCACTGTCAACACCCCTCACAATGTCACTCATCTCTCGGCTAATATATATATATGTAATTTCGAGTGAACTTTCAAAACCACAACTTATTGGTCATTTTGAACCACAACTTTATTCTATTTTTTGACCCATAACTTTATTCTATTGGTCATTTTGACCCACAACTTTATTCTATTTTTTTCATATATTTTTTTTCTTTTTTTTTCAAATATAATAATCACATAACACGATCCGGCTATCAAATTACAAACGGGAAACAAACGAATGGCTAGGCTCAAAGTGGTGTATCTAAGGGTAGTGGTGAAACGGGTCAAACACAAAGGCTACATAAACAAGGTGATCCTAATGCCTCTATCATATCCATGCCAAATCATAACCGAAGGTCTCAAACTGTATCAAACGCACAAGTTCTAAAGTAATGCAACAAGTCGGTAAACACACATGAAACGAAAGTAGTGAACATATAAATATGAAACATGTAAAGGCTCAAATCTCACTATCATGTGGAAAATAAGGGCTACCAATATCGACAATGCACAACCAATAAACTCTCCGGCTCCATCCACTATCCTAGGCATCCCAAAACCTTTTACTTCCCAAAAACTAATTCAGTCAACCTACTATCCAGCAACTTCAAGAAACATGTGCTCTCGACTCGTAAATTCGACAATTAAACCGTTTTTACTGACGTTTTGAAAAGTTTTTTTTTTGTTTTCTACGCGCTAAAGGACCGAGACTCGCAACGAACTTACTTTTTTTTCAATTTTTCGATTTTTAATTTTTTTTGTTTTTTTTACTCAAGACTCTAGTAACTAAATACAAACGATAGTTTCCCATCCCCACACTTAAACTCTATATTGCCCTCAATGTAGGATGGAAACCGACTCAAAATACTAAAAATAAATAAGAATAAAAGACTAAGGGCAAATTGGAAAGGACTTAGCTGGTAAAATAACGCCTTAAGCTCCAAAACTCTCGTCCAATCCAGCTCGATCGTATAGCATTCCATTCGCGATCGGCTTTGACACTGACTGGTATACTTGGTAAATTCCTTGAAATTTGATACGCGGATCCAAAATCACCCGAATGGAGATTGCGTACGAGTGGTACGATTTAAACCTGCATAAACAAAAACAAGCAAAGACCAAAGCAGTAACGACTCTAAAAAAACGACTCAAAAATTACTAAGACTCAATATACAAAAACTACGACTCTATACAAACTCTACAAAACCTCTCCACACTTGAACTTAATCAGAAGGTTTCTCTTTGATCTGAACCCGGTCTAACCCGTTTAATTCCACCCGGTCCTTAAAGATAAAATAAAAATTTATTGGTGGAATAATAAAATATTTTAAAATTTTTAAACGGGTCAGACCACCAATATTTAAATTTACCTGGATCAAACCTGATACGAGATATGTAGTGAGGAAGATGGTTGTCTCTGCACTTTAATGTTGCCTTGAACTTCCTTTTGCACCATTTTTGTGTCCTCAAACTTTGTCGATCCAAGTTCCTTCGTGCCTTCTCCCGTGTTTTTAATTGTGGTGGCGATCCAACTTCTAGCTTCTCCACGGGCCGGCTATCAAACTCCTCAGCCACTTTCTCTTCTTCTACGTTTGGTGTATATTTGATCTCCATGGTCGGTTTCCCTTCAAGTAATTTCTCTAAACATGCGAGATCACCGACCGGGTCAAATTCTACTTCCTCAAGAGTTGGGAATCCTACCAACTCATCACCAAACTCCTCCTCCCAAGAGGGTACATGCTCCTCAATTTTCGCATCTTCCATCTTGTCTAGTGGCTCACTAGCTTCTTTGTCTCTAGGGGACGTGGTGTAGTCAGGCACCTCCAACTCTGCCTCTTCTACTACCCCCTCATCATCATCACTCCAAAAGCCATCATCAATATCCCATGGCGTGGGACACCAATAGCTGGAATTAACGACTTGTTGAACCGGAGGTGGGACTTCAACGTCCATTATCATCTCCGGTTCAGGAGTGTGATCCTCATGTTCTTCACACACGGGCTCAAAATGTGAAACCTGCACGACGTCATCCTCACAAGACAAGGGTAAATCTGATTCATGAGAATTATAATAATTAAAACTAGAATCGTAATATTTACCTTGCAGTGGACTCTCAATGCACATTTCTCCCCCCGGATCTAGAATTGTATAATCCAACTCACCATCGGCCATTTGATATCCTAAATAATTTCCATTCACATCATACGTGTAACGGCCTTGGCTTTTCAAGCTCTGTGAATTTAAAATATCAAGTGCGGCTTGAATCCCCCTATCTCTTTCTTCCTTAGCAGCCTTAACCCAGTCATAGAAGTCCTCTGTTGTTTGTTTTGGTTGCCAATTCCAAGACTGATATGACTGTGGCTGCACAAGAGGGTTAGCATCGAAATCTATGGGACACCCCAAATCGTTTGGACAATATTTGGTGTAATGGGGCCCTCCACAGATAAAACACATGATTAAAAATATATATAAAAAAATTAACTAATAAAAATATATTTACAAAAACGACCAGACACACTACTACTAGACACAAACCCTAAGACCCAAACTACAAATAAGACCAATTAAACAAATAAGATCAGTCAAAGCTAATAACGCAATAGCCTAAGTGTCCCCGGCAGCGGCGCCAAAAACTTGATGTGCTGAATGCGGTCTATAAAAAAACTAACCTAATCTAGACACCCTAGTTTTAAATTTATAAACTAAGACTCTCTAAATGCTAGACCACTGACAGGCAAGTGTACATATCTTACGTAGTAAAGCCTAATGAAGTCCGAGTATTGAACCCACGAGACACTAACGACGCTAAACTAGACTCTGACTCAACTAATTACTTAACTGGTTTTAATTTGTGTTTCGATATTTGGGATTTTTTTCTAATTCTACTAAAGTGAGTAAACAAGAAAACAAAGCAAGCAACAAAAGATGGTGAAGTGACATGAAGCAGACAATGATGAGAAAGAACTACCCAGGCTTCGAATCCCTATGACCAACCTATGACCTCTAGTCCTGACCAATGGTTAAAGCTCCGAATCTACCCAGAAAACCTCCCGCTAAGGATGATCAACCAAAATAGAAGATGGAACAGAGTGATGAAATGCTAAAATGGAAACGACTCGAGCTATCGATACCGAATCCCACGACTATCAGATTAAAAACAACTATGGTGCTAAAATCCTCAAGTAATGAAGCTAAACCTGCAAAATAATTGAAAACCTAGGAAACCCTAAACGCGAATAAATAGCCGGATCCGAGCTATCGGTCACCCAAACTACCAAACAACGCCTAGCTAATAACCTAGCAATCCTGACTCGTCCCTAGAGTTGCCAGAAAAGGATGCACACTATACTCAGTTGATTTTAATTAATTTAGTTAAACTTGAATGATCTCTAATCTCAAGCTCTAGACCGAAAATCTAATAGATTAACGAACCTAGAATGATCTAAATAGTTCCAGACCAGACTAACAAGATCACCTAACCAAACAACCAATCACAACCAAGACAAGCACACAAATTCATAAACAAACACAAAACAGGAATATGTAAATCATCTCAATTTAATCATCAGTCAAAACCAAATAATCAAAACATTAAGTCATAGTTCATCTAGACCTAGGGAGTATAAAAGATTAGCCAAGAATCATAGTGGCTAAAAAGAAACACGTCTCAAATAATATATAAGTCATAGTATCAAATCTGAAAACACAAAGTCTTAACAAAATTGAATACTAATAAATATCAAACACGTCTCAAATAATATATAAGTCATAGTATCTTCTTTGGTCAGCCACTTTTTAGAATCTTATGGCCATAACAAATAATAAAATTATATATGCCTTCAATAGAGATAGTGGGCTCTGCCCACTCGAGAAAAATAGCGGCAATTTTACTTGTGTCACTGGCGCCCAACTCTGCCCAATTGGCTGGTTATTTACTTATTACTTGATGTGCGTGAAGTGTGTTATGGTTTTAATGTTTATTTTAAGCCATTTTACACTTTTTTAGCCAAATTTTAAATT
The DNA here is from genome assembly GCA_030545235.1 of Helianthus tuberosus. Lineage (NCBI taxonomy): Eukaryota > Viridiplantae > Streptophyta > Magnoliopsida > Asterales > Asteraceae > Helianthus > Helianthus tuberosus. Next base: position 14,298 of record JARYGA010025663.1, read on the forward strand.
TATAAAACACGATATTTACTAACACTAAACACACATATGGGCAAGTGCACCCATCGTGAGCGTAGTATAGTGTTAGTAAGATACCGAGGTCGTCCAAAGACACAAGAGCTTTTAGTACCGGTTTATCCTCAACGTCTAATCAAATCAAAAAGTTTAGAAAAAGGTTTTAAACTAGAAAAATAAAAACTAACTAAAATGCTGAAAATAAAATAAAAAGAAAAACAGATAGACAAGATGAATCACTTGGCTCCGACTCGTGTATAGTGTAACCTTTGATTATTTCCGCACTTTTGCACTTTTTAAGAGATTATCTTAGTTATTGTAGTAGGCCCCTCTTTTGAAGGTGACGTTACCCTCAACCCAGTAGTTTGAGTCAGCAAGGATACAATCCTAAAGGGTCGGATTATTGAAAGATAATTAATTAAGTTATTAATGCATATTATGGTAGGCCCCTCTTTTGAAGGTGACGTTACCCTCGGTTAAGTAGTCTGATTCAGCAGGGATACAGTCCTCAGTAGCCGAGTTAAAGTATTAATAGTAGCTTACATATGAGGGGATCAAAGAGTTTGGACCCCCGCCATCCAGTACCGTTAAGTATTGAAGGAGGTCCTACTAAATTTGACCCAGGTCCTTGCAGGATCTATACACTGAACAAGGCAAGACTTTTACCAAACCGTTCCCTTAACCCCCGACCAGGTAGCCAACATACCTCCATATAGACCGTGGAGATATGAATGGTGAAAATCTTTTATTTTATATAGACAGTAAAATAATGCCAAGACACCACGGACAAACGATAAGGAAAAATCACCTTCAACATAAGAAACTAGTTATTAAAGTCATTAATACATAACCAAGTAAAAAGTGCGAAAAGAATAAAAATAAAAAGTATTACACTAGACACTTTGTCTTCACCAAGTGATGTAAGAGACTTAGGCAAACATGGCCTTGATTGTCAAGAACTCTTACGATCAATCTTGGATCCCGAGACGACTCACACACTCTATGATAGACAATGGATGATGGTGGTGGATGATGGTGTTATGGTGGTGGTGGGTGGTGGGTGAAGTGTGAGAGAGGTGGTGTGCCAAGGGATGGTTTGCAATTGAGCCAAGCACCTCTATTTATAGGCTGAACAGAAGCTCGGGCACGGCCCCGTGTCCACATCCTTCTCTGTCTTCATTAATTGCATTTTGTCTGCATCAGTTGACCACGCCCCCGTGTCCACTGGGCACGCCCCCGTGTGCAGAAGCAAATCTGTACTATCAAGATTTCCCCAGATCCTGCGAATCTTAGAGTTGACCACGGCCCCATGTCCGCTGAGCACGACCCCGTGGTGGGCGATAGAAGCTTCTACAACTTTGTCTTTTCTGCTGGCACTTGGGCACGCCCCCGTGTTCACTGAGCACGGGGCGTGTTCAGCCTTCTGTTTTCTTGTTTTGCTTGGGAAGATGCTGTCGTGGGGTCGGGCATGTCACGTTTGATCCTTTTCTTGTATTTATGTTAGATTTAGCTGTCTTTTTGCTTCGTTTGTTAATTTGAGCTCATTTAATCCTGAAAATACAAAAGGAAGACAAAAGCACACTTTTTCCAACATTAGTACTAAAAAAAGGTTAGTTTTATGCCACAATTGATGTAATTTATATGTTGCATTTTGCACCCATCAAATACCCCCACACTTGAATCTTTGCTTGTCCTCAAGCAAAACTCTTTATAATGTGGGTTTACACTCCCAAATGGAATGGGTAGAAGAGAAGGTTTTTGGGCTTGTCATAGAGTGTTAGGATTTCCAAGATTCTTTATTAAGTTTTATTTTTATTTATTTACAGTCCTATTCGTCATGATTTATTTAAAACTTTTCATAAGATAAATTACTTATTAGGGCATAACATGCCTCTTTAAAATTCTATTTATATAGAAGTTCACATACCTCACGGGGATCACTCAACACTCGGCCGAAAATGTATTTTAGTGAATCACTCGAGAGCGGCATGGAACTTACTCCTACCATAGGCTTGCCAAGCTATCAATCCTCCTCCTTTTTAACTATACACCTTTGTAAATATCAAGAGGACTTTTGGGGTGAAGGGTTAGGCTTGGGTTAAAGGTAGGTGGTTGGGTTTGTGGTTAGTGAAAGGGCGAGAAGCGTAACAACCGTTGGTTTTCGTAAGACTTTTTATTTTTGCAACTTTTATTTTGATGAAGCTTTTATTCAAACAAAGTTATTTTTTATAAACTTGTTTGTTTATTTCTCTTTTGCTTCATCAATTTTTTTTTTTTGAAAAGTCATACGAAAAATCGAGCTTGTTACTAAAACAAAATGTTAAAAATAAAAGGGGTTTTGGTGGGTGAAAGGGTGTTTGGTTTGGGTTATGAAATGAAAATGTTTAGGCTCAAAGGGGCTAACTATGGGGATTTTGGGTAGGTGGTAAAAAAAATAATGGTGTAGAAATAAAAAAGGGTTAGTCCTAATGCCTCCATCATTTACTTACTTGGGTTTAAGTTGGTAAGGACCGGGAATGCATCGTCGTGGCAAGTTCTAGAGTTGTAAGAACCAAGCGGCTATTCACACAAGAAACGAAAAATGAGCATTTAGTTTAATGATATGTATTTGTATGCTCAATAAAGGCTCAAAACTCACTTTTGTGGGAATGGGTTTTTATGTGACCAAGTATATATAATCAAATTTTAACTAAGCTTGCCATGCCGTTTCATAATTTTCTTATGTTGGTTCTTTTTATCACGACGCTATCAGTTTTAAATTTGTAAAAATATAACCTTTTTGGAATTTGAAATTCCCAAGTTAAACCTAGACAAGTAAAAAAATGAAATTTTTTGAAAAAATTTGGGGTGATTAGCGGTTCCAATAGGGTTTTGTGTAAGGCTTGTAATTAGGACTTGCAAGATTCAAGGTTTTAGCATTCCCCCCACACTTAAATTACACATTGTCCTCAATGTATCCCAAAAATAAGTTTTTAGGTTGATTGAATGTGTAAAAGGGTGTGAAAAAGCAAAAATTGTGTTACTAGGCGTCTGGACACAGCCCCGTGCCGGATGGACACAACCCCGTGCTCAGGTGCCAGTAACGAGAAACTTACAGAAGGTAGATACGGGGGCGTGCCGGATGGACACGACCCCATGCCTGGCGAAATTCTGCAAACCAAGACAAACAGCAGGTCTGTGGTAGTGGGCACAGGGGCGTGTCGGCTGGACACGACCCTGTGTAGACAATCTGCAAAGTTGAAAAACAGGTTTCTGGCTCTGGTTTTCCTGTCCCGGCATTAGTAGCGCTAATGTTTAGCGCTCTAAGCCTCGTATGTACCTGTTTTATCAATTAATACTACACCAAACCATAGCAAGCATCCTAAATTACCATCGTTCAACATCCACATCACAAGGTTAAAAAGAAAAACAAATGCAGAACATAAAAAAAGAGTTAAAGGAAAGTAAATTGTTCAACACACGGCACGCAGGCCGGAAATTGTTCAAGATAAAGGGGTTAACCTGTGGGATCACCAACCAACCGCTTCTGCCTCTACTCCTTCCGCCTAATCCATGTCCTCGTCATCATCGTCATCACCATCTCCACCATGCCCCGCCATGTATTCCCGGATATTCCCAATATCATCTTGGATATCGGATATGTTTCTCTCGATTGCTCCAACCCGGGCATACGTGTTGCTTGCCATGTTATAGGTGTTCCTGGTGCACATGAGGTTTTCCTGCAATAAATCATGTAAACTTTGGAAGTTAGGAAAACCACCTCCTTGTGAGGAGGACTGGCCCGGATCACCGTGTGGCTGGTACTGGTGCTGAGGAGGGTGTTGAAAATGTGGAGCGTGAAGGACAAGTGCCGCTTGCGGGTTCCATGCATGCCCCTGCATCCTCTGGAAACTAACCGTCCCGTCTTCAGCCTCATAAATTAGGTTCATTGAGCGGCAAATGTGTATGTCCACTCTTCCCGACCATGGGCTCCTTTCGAATGACCTAGGTATGTTGGTGAAGTGCTTGAAGAGACGGTATACCTATCCTCCAAAGAAGATAGGGGTTGGTGAAGTAGCAAGCTTGTTCAAATGCATGTTTAGGAGCAGGAGGAACGGAACATCGAGGTGTCTACGGTTATGGATGCAGTGGAGGACAACTAAATCTCTCAACCCAACAACGCCACCGCTATCATGCCTTTGGCTAAGAGAGTAGCCGAGGAGCCTATGGATGTATCGGTTGAGCGGGTCCCTCAACTTAGTGCTCTTAGTGCTGCTCGGATTGTAGTGCCCTTCACCAATCTGAGCCCACACGGCTTGGCGATCGTTCTCATCTATCTCTCGCATCCCTCCGGTATTCTCCTCGTTACCCGCATCTTCTTCCGAATATAGCCCAACTATCGACCCAAATTGTGCCATCGAAATCGAGTACCTAGTTCAACCACATCGGAATACCACCCCATCACTGTCGAAAGGGTCGCACCTTGAATTGAACGTGAAGGTGCTGTAGAACTCCATAGTGCCCTCGTGGACGGAACGAAGTCGAGTGGTTAAGGCTACTCTTATCGGGCTGGTAACAAGGTTGTTAAACCGGTCAAGTTGGTTCACCATGGCTAACAGATCCGTGCATACTTGTCTCGGGTATTCTTCCGGTCTTGTTTGAAGTACTTCATATCTTGCCCTAGCATCGAGCTCATTTGCGTTAAACCTTGTGAATTTCCTCGACATCTGAAAGAATACACCAAAAGTTAGCACGAAACAGTAGAATTTTCGGACAAAACTGCAAACAGCGTGCTGAACACGACCCCGTGTTCAGCGGACACGGCCCCGTGTCCAGGTGTCTGTTACTCGAAAACAACATTTTTCAACCCGGTTTCGAAAATTTGAAAATTTTTGGTCCAATAGGTGCGGTTTCCCCCGAAAATGAAACCCCAAGTGCAGTTTTTCCCAAAACAACTCGGTTACCCATTCAATTTTATCTTTTTCGGTTCAAAAACAAGGGTTTGGGGTTTTTGTGAGAAATCGGGTGAATCTTTGAACAATACAAGTGGATTTACTTCCTATAACACTTATCTAACTAAATGCTAACAGATTTAAGCAAAAAATTAAGGTTTGATCCGGATGTAGTTCAAGAATCCTAGATTTTTCCCAAATTTTTGAAGTTTTAACTACATGCAAGTGCTAAATCTAACTACTAATGATGATAGAATCATACCTTGATGTTGTTAGAACTAGAGGAGACGTCGAAAATCTGCGAAAAATCACCTTGAACCAGAGCATTTTTGGGGAAACGGGGCGCGTGGAATGGTGTAACTGTTATGAAAAAGGGGATTTACCCCGACAGTCGCGCGGACATGGCCTCGTGCTGAGCAAAGTTGATTTTTTTAGTGCTCGTGTGAATGCCCTTGTTTCCCAAAAAAATTGGTTAGAAGACTTACCGATTTAGATGTTGTCCCAATTGTTCGTAACTTACCAGGTATGATGTTGATGCTTTCATTCGTCGACCGTTTGAAGCGAGATTTCTTCCTCTTCATCCTCAATGAATCCTTGATAGAGTTTTAGCCGTTGGCCATTGACTTTGAATGGAATTCCATTTCGAGATTAATTTCTACTGCACCGTGTGGGAAAATATGGGTGATGGAAAAAGGTCCTGACCACCTAGACTTTAATTTACCAGGAAACAATCGAAGTCGTGAATTAAACAAAAGAACTTGATCTCCTACTCGAAATTCACTAGGTTTAATATGTTTGTCGTGCAAGTTTTTCATTCTTTCCTTGTAAATTTCGGAGTTTGAGTATGCATAGTTTCGAAGTTCGTCTAATTCATTTAATTGACAAAATCTATTTTTACTAGCGAATTCTAAATCTAAGTTTACATTTTTAATTGCCCAGTAGGCTTTGTGTGCAATTTCTACTGGCAAATGACAACTTTTTCCATATACGAGCTTATATGGGGTTGTACCTATTGTTGTTTTATAAGCAGTTCGAAAAGCCCATAAAGCATCATCTAATTTATCTGCCCATTCCTTTTTATTTAACCCTACGGTTTTTTCAAGTATTCGTTTTAAACCTCTATTAGTCACTTCGGCTTGTCCGTTTGTTTGAGGGTGATATGCTGTTGAGACCCGGTGATAGACCCCATATCTTGTTAATATTTTTTCAAGTTGATGGTTGCAAAAATGGGTACCTCTATCACTTATTAATGCTTTAGGTGTTCCAAAACGAGAGAATAGTTTTTTCAAAAATCTTACCACTACTCTTCCATCATTTGTTGGAAGTGCCTCGGCCTCGGCCCATTTAGACAAGTAGTCTACTGCCACAAGTATATATTTGTTTCCTTTTGACGGTGGGAAAGGTCCCATAAAGTCGAGTCCCCACACATAAAAAATTTCACAAACAAGAATGCCATTTTGTGACATTTCGTTTTTGGAAGAAATATTACCTGTTATTTGGCAAGCATCACATGTCTTGACAAGACTTTGGGCGTCTTTATAAATGGTTGGCCAATAAAATCCTGAATCAAATACCTTTCGTGCGGTACTAGCGGCACCATGATGTCCTCCGTATGGACCTTCATGACAATGGCGGAGAATTCTTCGTGCTTCGCTACCATGTACGCATCGTCGGATGAGTGGTCAGCACATATTTTGAAAAGATATGGATCTTCCCAAAAATAATGTTTTACATTAGCAAAGAATTTTTTTTCTTTGATGATGTGGCCAACCCTTTGCAACTATACCGCTAGCTAGGTAGTTAGCATAGTCGGCGTACCATGGCTCTTCTCTGTATTCCACCATCTCAAGGGACTCCGTTGGGAATTTTTCGTTGATTTGCTCGTCCCTGGTTGCCTCCAAATCTGGGTCTTCTAAGCGCGAAAGATGATCTGCTGCGGTATTTTCTGCTCCTCTTTTGTCTTTGATTTCAATATCAAATTCTTGGAGTAAAATCCACCGAATCAAACGTGGTTTTGCGTCCTACTTTTTGAAGAGATATCGAATGGCTGCATGATATGTATAGACTATAGTTTTAGAAAGAACAAGATAAGAACGAAATTTATCAAAAGCAAATACCACAGCTAGTAATTCTTTTTCAGTTGTTGTGTAATTTTCTTGTGCATCGTTAAGTGTTTTACTAGCATAATAAATTGGGTGGAAATGTTTTTCTTTCCTTTGTCCCAAGACAACTCCAACTGCAAAGTCACTTGCATCACACATGATTTCGAAAGGAAATTTCCAATCAGGCGCTATCATGATAGGTGCATTGACTAATATTTCCTTTAGGGTTAGAAATGCTTGATTGCAATCCTTGTCAAAGATGAAAGGGGCATCTTTTTCAAGTAATTTTGTTAGAGGCCTTGAAATTTTAGAAAAGTCTTTGATAAACCGTCTATAAAATCCGGCATGCCCTAGGAAACTTCTGATAGCTCTAACGGAGGATGGGTGTAACACCCCAAAAATGGGTTTGGTAATTTAAACCCGGTTAATATAAAGGAACGGGTAAAAATACCGTTAGGGGTAAAATTGAACCCGTAAATGAATATTAACTAGGAATGACTAACCTAGTTGAATATTAGTATCGTTGGTATTAAACGAAGGGTTGTGGCCTTATTTAATTAAAACGAAACATGAGGGACCAAAGTGGGACAACTTGAAAGTTGTTTTATTAAATGAAAACACACTCACACACACACACCTCGTGTGTGTGTTCTGGATCGTTCAAGAAGAGGCTCCCATGGAGCCAAAACCCTAGTTCAACAATATCATCAAATTGAAGGGCCAAATGAAGTCTAAATTCATAACCGAACGTGAATTAATGATCACCCAGGCTAGGGGATCATAAGGTATGTGAAATTTTGATGATTCGTGAAGTTGTAAAGTTTGAATAATCATCATAATCGTGGATTATGTATGGATTAGAGAAGCTATGGCTAAATTAGTGATGTATGCTCATTTAGGAACAAACCCTATGTGAAGATTCTTAGTAAATTACTATAATTTGGGTGTGTGGATGAATTACTACACTTAGCTAAGTGGGTTTGTGTTTAATCTATGAAATGGTATGAACTTGATTATGAATATGTGTAGTATGTGATGTGTACTTGTACATGGATTGAGTATGGTATAGACTTTGTATGATGGTTACTTGTATTGATGAATGGAAGTGATAATTAGGAAGAAAATCATGAAATACTTGTACATCATGCTTAGAAAGTAGTACGCACACCAAGTGTTTGATGAAATGTCTAAAAGACAATAATAAGTGAAATTGTATGCTAGTGATGGGTAACCATATATAGTTCATGTGAAGATTGTGTAGGGATAATGTTGAGTATGTTTTATGCTTGTTTGAATGGATTAACGAAGGTCATATATGAGATGTGAATTTGATATGGTTGTTCATATGTATAAGCATATATGCTAATAAGAATATGAATGTAATAACATGAATGTATAGGAATCATGTTAAGATGGTTGAGAGCGTGGAAGGCTAACGGACTAAGGAGACTCAAGTAAGCGAACGCAATTACGGACGCACAAGGTAAGTAAATCCCGGACTTACACTTTAGATGTAAAATATGTAGTAGTATGATGATTATTGTTATACATGTGAGAAAGTATTAAACAATGGAAGTAAATAGGTGAGTTTATGGAAAAAGGAGTCGAAAGTGGATAGGAAAGTATAATGATGCTAATTGATTTCTGTTAAGAATGAAATGGAAGTGCAGGTATACTAATAATGGAGTATGAAGGCTAAGAATGGAAGTCAGACGAGAATGTCCGAATGGATGGACGAATGGACTTATATGAACGGGAATAAGAGATGTTGATGCTTGATTATGTACGTTTTAAAGTATATATATATATTATGTCACCGGTTGCTAATGAAGTAATTGGTTATGGTGACTGCAGGTTGTACAGGTTTATGAATGCTTGCTCAAGCCGTGTACGTGGTTGAAGATCGAGTCAAGACATGGATTGTACGTGGGTGTGTATGTGGTCTCTTAATTCGATATACGTATGTTAGTTTTGAATTAATTTACGAAAAGGGATTAATGTATTTAAGTGAAAGAAATAATAACTTTTAAAGAAATTTTTAGTATGTGTTTTCCGCTGCGTTATATTTGGTTAAAACGTGTTAGGGCGTTACAATGGGGGTGGTAATCTAGAAATGATGTCAATTTTGGCTCGATCCACCTCCATTCCTTCGCTTGAGATTTTATGACCGAGTACTATTCCCTCCGTTACCATGAAATGGCATTTTTCCCAGTTAAGGGCGAGGTTAGTTTCCTCACAACGGGATAGCATTCGTTCAAGGTTATCAAGGCATTGGTCGTATGAATCCCCGAAGATAGAAAAGTCGTCCATGAAGACTTCCATTGTCTTTTCTATCATGTCGTGGAAGATGGCTACCATGCAACGTTGGAATGTTGCGGGGGCATTACATAGACCAAATGGCATGCGTCGATAAGCAAAAGTTCCATAGGGGCATGTGAAGGTTGTATTTTCTTGGTCTTCGGGTGCTATCGGGATTTGAAAGTAACCTGAAAAACCATCCAAGAAACAATAAAATTTATGACCGGATAATCTTTCTAACATTTGATCAATAAAGGGCAAAGGAAAGTGATATTTCCTTGTTGCTTCATTTAATCGTCTATAATCTATACATACTCTCCATCCCGTGACGGTTCTCGTTGGTATTAATTCATTCTTTTCGTTAGTTATTACCGTCATACCTCCTTTCTTTGGAACTACTTGGACGGGACTTACCCAAGGACTATCGAAGATAGGATAAATAAGTCTGGCGTCGAGCAATTTGATGACTTCGTTTTTAACCACTTCTTGAACATTTGGATTTACTCGACGTTGTGGTTGTATTACCGATTTGTAGTCATCATTCATTAAGATTTTGTGCGTGCACATGGAAGGACTTATTCCTTTAATGTCTACAAGCTTCCAAGCGATCGCATTTTTGTGTTTTTTCAAAAGACTAATTAATTTTTCTTTTTCTAAACTATCTAATTTAGACGAAATAATTACAGGTAATTTACCATCTTTGTCTAGAAAAGCATATTCCAAACCTTTTGGAAGTTCTTTGAGCTCAAGAGGTGGGTCTTTAGGAGACTCCTTATTTGGTTGCTCATTTTGATCAAGAACTTTAAAAGTTTGTTCTAAGGCGACCTCTTCTTCAACAAAGTGGTCAAACTTTTCACTTGTATCGGGTGGTTCATCCTCATCTTCAATTAGGGGGTCATTATTGCCGAATGGATATTTCATTGACCGCTCAAGATCGACACTCTTTTTAAATGCCCCTAATTGAAGAGGTAGATTTTTGTACTTCCGGTTTTTCAAAGCTTCGTGAGTTTTTACAAATGGTCGTCCCAACACTAGAGGAGCGTCATCGAGGATGACAAAGTCGGTGGGGACTACCATTTGATTTGTTCGAACCAAGACATCCTCAACTACACCGATTGATTTTATTACCTTTCGATTGGATAGAAAAATGGGTATTTGAAGTGGAGAAAAATCACTAATACTTAATTTTTCGAAAATGTAGTTAGGCATTATGTTAACACAAAGATCTTTATCAATAGTGACATTACTAATAAACGAATTTTGAAAAAAACAATGGAACCGGTGTAATGTTGATTTCAAATGGGTCTTCTTTTGTTAGCGATGTTTGATCATTAGTTAACTTAACACTTACCGTTTCGTCAATTTTAGTGTTAGTGTTTATCTCTTTTAAAAACTTAGCATTAGGGGGAACTAAACAATGATTTTCAAAAGAAGGTGACAAGAGATTAATTTCTTCAAAATTAGACTCTTCTTGAATTTCAACGTTGTCGGACTCACCTTTTTCGTTGTTTAACTCATGTGTCGGTTTTTCACTTATTTGTTCTTCCATTATTACACTTTCAGTTATCTCTTCTTTATTTAATTCTTCTCTTGCGCGGGACTCCTCTTAATTTGCGTGAGATTCTTTTATATAGCGATCGATAACTCTAAGGTGTTCTAATATCCTATCGGTCACTTCGGTTATAGAAAAAGGATCGGGATTTTCAAAGCTTGAGTCCGGTTGTTCGATCCTTTGTTCCTCATAATACCCATATGAAGTAGATGGTTCACACCATTGTTCTTCATTGTAAGCATATGATGGATAAGGGTCGTAATTTTGTTCTTCATAGTACTCATACGAGGTGGGTTATTCACGCCATGGTTCCTCATAATAAGCATATGAAGGTGGTGGCTCATATCTTGGTTCCTCAAAGTATGAGTAAGGAGGCTCATACCTTGGTTCATCAAAATATGAGTATGAGGGAGGAGGTTCATACCTTTGGTCTTCATAGGATGTGTATGAAGTTGATGGCTCGTTCCTGGGTTCCTCATAGTAAGTGTATGAAGTGGATGGTTGATATAAGTTACAATATTGAACCGAGTGCGGGTCACCATAATTAGTGCAATAATTATTCCTATAATCATCCTCCTCATAGGTGTAGTTGTAACCTCCTGAGTATTAATCCATGAGAATCACTCAGCAGACCACAACAAAGTCTCGATATCAGAAAACAAAAATAAAAACGGAAACAGAGGCTGGACACTGCCCCGTGTACAGAATCTGTATCTGGGCGTTTTAATTAAAGTTACTGATTTCTATGAGCACGGGGCGTGTTCAGTGAGCACGACCCCGTGTTCAAGCTACTGTATCTGGGTGTTTTATGAAAAATATGCAGCACGGCCCCGTGTTCAGTGAGCACGGCCCCGTGTTCAGTCTACTGTAAATGCAAAACTAAACTAAAATGCAGAAAAATGTGCGCGCGTTTTAAAAAGGTTTTGAAAAACTGATTAGGCCGTCGATTTTAATCTTTCTTAAAATCCTTGTGTCCCCGGAAACGGCGCCAAAAACTTGATGTACGTGAAGTGTGTTATGGTTTTAATGTTTATTTTAAGCCCTTTTACACTTTTTTAGCCAAGTTTTAAATTTATAAAACACGATATTTACTAACACTAAACACACATATGGGCAAGTGCACCCATCGTGAGCGTATTATAATGTTGATAAGATACCAAGGTCGTCCAAGGACACAAGAGCTTTTAGTACCGGTTTATCCTCAACGTCTAATCAAATCAAAAAGTTTAGAAAAATGTTTTAAACTAGAAAAATAAAAACTAACTAAAATGCTGAAAATAAAATAAAAAGAAAAACAGATAGACAAGATGAATCACTTGGCTCCGACTCGTGTATAGTGTAACCTTTGATTATTTCCGTACTTTTGCACTTTTTAAGAGATTATCCAAGTTATTGTAGTAGGCCCCTCTTTTGAAGGTGACGTTACCCTCAACCCAGTAGTTTGAGTCAGCAAGGATACAATCCTAAAGGGTCGGATTATTGAAAGATAATTAATTAAGTTATTAATGCATATTATGGTAGGCCCCTCTTTTTAAGGTGACGTTACCCTCGGTTAAGTAGTCTGAGTCAGCAGGGATACAGTCCTAAGTAGACGGGTTAAAGTATTAATAGTAGCTTTCATATGAGGGGATCAAAGAGTTTGGACCCCCGCCATCCAATACCGTTAAGTATTGAAGGAGGTCCTACTAAATTTGACCCAGGTCATTGCAGGATCTATACACTGAACAAGGCAAGACTTTTACCAAACCGTTCCCTTAACCCCCGACCAGGTAGCCAACATACCTCCATATAGACCGTGGAGATATGAATGGTGAAAATCTTTTATTTTATATAGACAGTAAAATAATGCCAAGACACCACAGACAAACGATAAGGAAAAATCACCTTCAACATAAGAAACTAGTTATTAAAGTCATTAATACATAACCAAGTAAAAAGTGCGAAAAGATTAAAAATAAAAAGTATTACACTAGACACTTTGTCTTCACCAAGTGATGTAAGAGACTTAGGCAAACATGGCCTTGATTGTCAAGAACTCTTACGATCAATCTTGGATCCCGAGACGACTCACACACTCTATGATGGACAATGGATGATGGTGGTGGATGATGGTGTTATGGTGGTGGTGGGTGGTGGGTGAAGTGTGAGAGAGGTGGTGTGCCAAGGGATGGTTTGCAATTGAGCCAAGCACCCCTATTTATAGGCTGAACAGAAGCTCGGGCACGACCCCGTGTCCACATCCTTCTCTGTCTTCATTAATTGCATTTTGTCTGCATCAGTTGACCACGCCCCCCGTGTGCAGAAGCAAATCTATACTATCAAGATTTCCCCAGATCCTGCGAATCTTAGAGTTGACCACGGCCCCGTGTCCGCTGAGCACGACCCCGTGGTGGGCGATAGAAGCTTCTACAGCTTTGACTTTTCTGCTGGCACGGGGCGTGTTCAGCCTTCTGTTTTCTTGTTTTGCTTGGGAAGATGCTGTCGTGGGGTCGGGCATGTCACATTTGATCCTTTTCTTGTATTTTGTTAGATTTTGCTGTCTTTTTGCTTCTTTTGTTAATTTGAGCTCATTTAATCCTGAAAATACAAAAGGAAGACAAAAGCACACTTTTCCAACATAAGTACTAAAAAAAGGGTTAGTTTTATGCCACAATTGATGTAATTTATATGTTGCATTTTGCACACATCATACTCATTTTCGCTCCATTTGCATCAGGACCTAGCAAAACACAAAATAATATAATAAAGCACTAAAACTAAATAAAAACAAATAAAACTATACAATAATAATAAATTTTACACGGGGCAAATATGTATATTTTACCACACATCAGGAGTTGTGTCGGTTGATGTTTTGTTGAGGTGGTGTTGTTTGGTTATTGTTTGGGTCTCGGTTTTGAAAAGGTGGTGTGGGTGGTCTTGTGTAACACCCCGAAAACGGGTTTAGTAATTAAACCCCGTTAATACTAAAAGACGGGTAAAAGTAACCCGGTAAATATTATGATTTAAATAAATAATCCTAATATTAAATACAAGTGAATAAAAAGCTTTTAAGGAAATAAAGTTTATAAGAGGCCCGAGTTAACGGGACTTAAAATAAACTTAATTATAAATTTTCCGAACCCACTAAGTTAACTAGGAACATTTAACCTAGTTAATTAGTGGGAATATTGTTAAAAATAATTAGGTTGTGACCTAGTTAATAATGAACCAAATAATAGATGGGGGACCAAAGTTGTTAAGTTTGAAACTAATAATAATTAAAACAATAAAAAAATTAAAACCAGTATGTCTGGTTTGATCAAACACAGAGGGGCGACACCAGGATTCCTCCTCAAACCCTAAACTCAACAAATCTCACAAATTGAAGGCACAAATCGGTTCCAAAACAAAATCTGAGCATAGATTGGTGATCTCCTCTGAAAAGGGATCATAAGGTATGTAAATTTTGTTGAAAATTTCCATCTAAATTTCTGGATGAACTTATAGAATTCGAATTAGATGGTTGCATGTTCGTTATATGATGAAATAGGGACATTGTAGTGTCTAGGAGTAAACCCTAGACAAGCATATGATGAAATTAGGTCTAAACCTTGTGAATTCATGATCACCATTGAAGGTGATAAGTGTGATGATGCTAAATTTGTGTAATGTGATCTTTTTAGGGTTTTTGATGGCTAAAAATAGTGCCATAATGTCATAAACATGTTTTGATTGAAAGTTGAATTCAAACAGCTTCTGATCAGAATTTACAGCCGAATTGTATTGGCTGTAACGTGGACAAAACGTGACAAAAACGTGTGTTTCTTGAGTCTAAAATGTAATTCCAGGAAATATCTTTAAAAACCCACTGGAATCGCATTTTTTCGATGAAAATTGAGCGTTTTATGAATTTTTCCGTATCAAAGGTTCAAGCTGCGTTTTCTGGCAGAATTTGCAGCCCATTACGAATGTCATAACTCAATTTAGGAATTGAGTTATGATCTCAAATTCTTACTGTAGAGAGTTTTAAGTGATTAAAAGAATCGCCAATTGGAATTTCGTCAATCGGATAAACGAGGAATTTTTAATGAATTTTTCCGTAAGCTGCAGTCAGAAGTGACGAATCTGATTGCAGCTAAGTAAATGAATTTTTATGAATTTTTGGTAAAGAGTTAGATCTTGAAATTTTAACACAAGGTCTAACCCTCCGAGAGGTACGCCACATAAAAAAATCATAATTTTTGAAGACTTGTAAACAGGTTAAACAGGTCACCAAAAACAGCCTATTTTCAGTGATACGAAACTTGATTGTTGATGTTATAAATTATGCTCACAATGTTCATATGTTGAAATTATGAATCAAACGCGTAATTTCCTAGTTCGACTAATTACGTGTGATGTGGGGTAATACAAATTTTAATTATGAAGTCGATTTAGCTTATATGCACATATCATATAATTATGGGTAGTTAACTTTTGAAAAGTTAAACTAACCATGGACGGAGTCGAATAGTAGTTTTGACATAGAAAATACGTAAGGTGGAATAGTCGTGGTTATAATGACTAATCTAACCACCTTGTGAATTATGATGATAGTTTGACTCTTGACAAGCTAGATGGAGGCTTGGGAATGAAGCGGGTCAAACGGAGCAAGTACGAAAAGGAAAGCGTAATTTGGATGCGAGGTAAGTAAAAGCTGACACCCTTTTTAGTATACATCAGTTGTGTGTATTGAAAATAAATAAGGAAAAGTTAGTAATAGAGTTATAATGTTCCGATGCAATTAATATGAGTCGGAACTAGTGCAATGGTGAGAAATCATAAACAATGGCAAAAAGGGTAAATTGGAAAATTAGTCATGCGACGATGAACTAATAAGAAATTTTGAAACACTACGTTATGGTGTAAACCGGAATGGGTAAAAGGGCGAGATGGTAACTAGATATCATCTCATAATGGAAAATGGTCGTTCGGACTAAACGGGTCAAATGACATTGGCAAGATCATTTGACAATATTAATTGATGATCGCTTTTTGAGTTTTGTGATTACAGGAAATATCATACGGTTTGCGTTGGTATTAATTAGAAATTAATAGTGAAAGATATTTAAACGGGTCAATCCTATGACTCGAGCCAGGTACGCATATTTAGAATTATTGTTAAAAGCGATATTCTTGGTCAAATATTAGCGAAAGTCCTTCGTCGTAAAATGAAGGACTAAAACTGACCAAAAAGCCCTTGATGGGAAAACCGGGCAAACGACCCTTAGAGGTTGTTTAGGAATTAGTATTAAGATTACGAAATAAAAGTAGATACTTTAATGTAGTAAAATGATGGGTGAAAGGAGAGTGAAATTTAAAGTAAATGGTAAATCCCTCTAACGGGTCAAAATGAAGTTTTACGCATAACTCAACCTTTGGTGGTATAATGTATGAAAGTTTTAGACTCACGAGTTAATGGTTTTGAGATAATAAATATCTCCAGAATTTATAATGATTAGACGAAAGTGGTTTAAGGAATCATGAAACGGGTCAAAAGTGTTAAAAAGGGATTTCAAGCCGAGAGCTTGAAATCTGAATTTTTGAACTAGTGGAATGTCAGGTTTTAACTCCATAAGATGGAGAATTAAATTTCGAACGTATAGGAAAAAGAATCGCCTAAAACGGACTAGTAGATAAAAAGTTATGGTCGTTTAAAGTTTGATTTTTGTTGAATAATTGAGCTGGGCAGAAAATGCAGGTTCAGAAACGGACCTGCTGGAAATTAGTCTCCCTCGCGACACGCGACAGGGTCCCTCAATTGGGGCGCGACACGCGACAGGTGTCACGACTCGCGACAGATTAAAGGTTGCCTTCCGCGACACGCGGGAGGCATGATTTTGGAAATTTTATTTTGATTATCATTATTTGATATTGGAACTTATTTATACATGTTTATAAGCTGTCAGAACTAACTTTTAAGTTGGTTTTGATCATAGGTGAGTATAGCAAGCATCCGGAAGACGATCAAGCATTCAAGTGAACCGAACACATGTCAAATGAAGCTCCCGCAATGACTTTATGTTGTTTTTGTTTTAAGTGAACTATGTAAACACTTGGAACTATATTTTGTTTACTTTAAACACGTATGAACTTTGACTTGACAAAGTTTTTAGAAAGTTACATTTTTCATATCAAATGCGTAATTAAGGTTATAAACATGTTAAATTGAGACGGATGTTACATCTTGAGTTGTTATGTAACACCCTAGTTACTTTTTAACGGTTTTACATGTAATTACCAAAAATTAGATGTATAGTTAAGACTACACCCACTATAAAAATACGGGTTTATTAAAACTTTTACAAATCATAAGTTATTAAACATAACGTGATCGGATTCGTCGTTTAAATTTACGACGAGGTAATGTGCGGAAGCATGAATCTTTATGGTGTTCGGTTCTTCGTTGAGCTTGATCGTCTTCCGGCATCCAAAATGTACCTACATTTCATAAACATGAAATGCTTTAGTCATACGGGGTTTAAAACGTGTCTAAACGAGTCCGGGAAATGAAACTGATTAAAATACATTAAATTGCAGGGTCTACCGTAAATTACGGTGGCTACCGTAATTTACGGTAGCCCCTGAATGTTGATTCTCCCACCGTAAAGCAGGGGGTTTGTGGCGTAAAGACTTTTAGGCTACCGTAAGTTACGGTAGCTACCGTAACTTACGGTGGCCTCTGCAGGTCCTTCCGAGTTTGCCGTTCTCTAAACGGAAACCTTCATAACTTTTAATCCGCTTGTCCGTTTGACCTACCGTTTCTTCCTACATGACTGTAATTTGATCCTCCATCATATGGAGTTAAAATCCAACATCCGGATTAACAAAGTTTAAGACTTTCAAGTTTTCGACTTATTACCCTTTTTACCAAATTTTGACCCGTTCGAAATTTTATCAAACAAACATGTTGTTTGATTCTAATTTCTCATCATTCCCATGTTGCTTATCATATTAGATTCAAATCACGGGTTTATATACATTCTTAAACCCATTTTTACTTAGATGTTTAATTGACCCGTTAAGGGCATTTAAGCACTTTTACGCATAATTCACACTCATTTATTTCTAGCATCTTATTTCCACATTATTTATCAATGATCTTCCACCACAACTATAATTGTGATGGGTTTAATGTGGCGATCTATATAATCCAAAATTTACCCCTCGGATTATCATTTTACGGCAAAGACTCATATAGAGTCTTTTGACCAAGGATTTACATCTTTCGCTTTTATACATATTCTAAGTATTTACTTGATTATAAAACTCGTTTTCAAGCGACTTCTAAGGGTAGTTTGCTTAATTTTGCTTGCAAGGGCGTTTTGGTCATTTTTAACCATTCTTTTACGACGAAGGGCTTGCTTAAGGCATGCACGCCCAAAATCTCATTTTTAACCAAATCTTGTTTTCAAAACACTCTGTCCATAATTTAAATCCTTTGGTTTACCTTTTAAGGTAACCGAATGTCCCTTTTACTTTGTCTAACTCTCATAGAACTTCAAGTTCTAAATGATGAGTTGATCTATTATACATACCTGGCTCGGATCAACTTATTAGCCCGGTTTTAATACCTTGCTTTATAATCGCAAGTTAAGAGCGAAGCGAGTATCCATTGGATATCTATTCCTGTAAGCATATAACTCGACAAAAATCATTAGTTGATATTGTCAAAAGGTGATGTCTACACCTTTTGACCCGTTTGGCTGAATTGACCGTTTATCTATGCGAGATGATATTTATTATCATCTCATCTACATGACTCGTTCCATTTAACACCGTACGGTCATTTTACTTATAAACCGTTTATTACCACTTTCGACTCTTAATGTCTTACGCGGAAAAGCGTCTTTTTGAAACTAACGGTTATTATCAACGTGTGACTAAATTACTGTTTTGCCCTTATTATTTGTTTTGGCTTACCATAAAAGGTAACCATTAAAAGTTCATTTTTCCTTTCGTCATAATATGACCGAATTATCGATTTACTTCTTTTTAACCATTATTATGGTTTCTTTCATCTTTGATTATCTTGTTCCGTACGACTACACGACGGAACATCATATTTCAATTGTTTAGTTATCTCATTCGTAATTTATATGATAAGAGAATATTCCACAATTTAAGACTAGTGTAAGCTATACTTACCTTGCATCCGAATACGCTTTTCTTCACGTGCTTGATTCGTTTGACCGCTTCTTTCCCAAGCCTCCACCTAGCTCGTTAGGCGACAAACTATCATCATTCACAAGGTGGTTAGATTAGTCATTTCAATTCACGACTATTCCACCTTACGTATTTTCTATGTCGAAACTACTATTCGACTTTATCATTGGTTAGTTTGACCTTTAAAAGTCAGCTACCTTTAATCATACAATAGGCACAATTAAGTTAAATCAACATTATGATTAGAACCTGTTTTAACCCATATTTCACGTAATTAGTCAAATAAGGCAATTACGCGTTTCATTCGTAATTTCAACATATAAACATTCACTTAGGCATTTTAACAAACACCTTGTGGGCATATTCTATAAAATCAACAATCTATTTTAATAACTAGTTATTTACCCAAGTTTTAACATCATTCATAAGTTCTTATGTCTAGCATGCATCACAACACCTAGACTTACTTCATGGAAATCTAATAACACCAAATTGATGATCATAAATCTAGTGTTCATCATCTTCCTACAAAACCCACTTAACACCTAAATGGGTGATTCTCAATTTCACATGCATGAACATCAATGCATCAAATTATTGATTAGGGTTCATTCCTAACCCTGAATTTATCATAATTTCATTCAAACATCAATCAACCAAGTTCAGATTTCGATTTCACAAGTTTATCAAGAATTTGAGATGAAACCAAATTGCGAATTTTGACATACCTTGTGATCCCTTCACTGAGGTGATCACTAATTTGTGCTTGAATTTCGATTTGGGTTTGATTTGCCCTTCCAATTTCTTGATTTTGTGCTTGTTAGGGTTTTTGAGCTCAAGAGTTCTTGGCTACTGTGGATATCTCGACCAGAACACACACTTAAAGTGTGTGTTTTGGTGTTTAACTTTTGTTTTAATAAAACAAGTTTCCCACTTGGCAATATTAGTCCCTCATGTTTTATTTTGATAAAATGAAGCTATAACTCATCATTAGTCACTTAGTCACATGCTACTAACTAGGTTAATTATTCCTAGTTACTTTAACGGGTTCGGGAAGTTATAACCCGTTATGTTTTATGTCCCGTTAATTTGGGCTTTTTATATACTTTGTTTTCTCAAAGTATTTATTTTCCTTTTTATTTAATATTAGGTTTATTTATTTAAGTCCTAATATTTACCGGGTTAAATTTTACCACTAACGGTATTTTACCCGTTCATCACTATTAACGAGATTTGATTACTAAACCCGTTTTCGGGGTGTTACATGTTACCACCACCCGGTTGATCTTGAGGTATCGGTTGAACATTTTGAGCTGGGCGGAGATTGCCTCGGTATTGGAATTGGTTGGGATTTTGGTTTTGATTGAGGTTTTGGTTTGCCATTGAATCAGTTTCAATGGATGGTGTGAATTGTGGTGTTTGGGTGCCTTGGTTAGAAACAACAGTTGCTTCTAACCGGCTTGCTAAGTTTCTTCTTGCAACTCTTTCAATATTCGGTTCGTAGACTAACGGTGAAGTCCTCCCGAAGTTCCGCGTATGCATGCACTACCTGTAAGCTGCACAAGTTACACACCCCGCTTAACAAGGAAAAAGACAAAGTACAAGAAAAGAAACTATGCAAATTAAACAGTTAATCACAAAATTCAAACAATAATCCAAACACAAAGCGCACTAACTCCCCGGCAACGGCGCCAAAATTTGATCGGATTGTCCCGCTCCGGTCAAAGATAAGATTTATAAGCCCTAATTACCCATAACAAATAGCTAGTGGTAGTAAGGGGTCGAACCACGAAGAGTATGTGGTTTACGAATGTATTCGGTTGAATTAAAACAAATGTCACAATTTATGAAGCTTGCTAGAATATTTTTTTCGTATTTTTGTTTGGTTGAAAAGATGTGAATTAGATTAATGGAAATGATTGGATTGATAACTACTACTAAGTAACAATTTGCAAGAAAATTTTGTTAATGAAACAATATGGAATAACAAGGTTCACACCCGGTTTCAACAAATGCAAGACCTAGGATTACTATGTGTTTTAACTTGATTTACTTGAATTAACTTATTAACGGGTCAATAATCACAAAGCTTAGGTGCCAATCACTATTAACGTCATAGACAACGGACCATGATGCACTTCGTTACCTTGGACTAACAAAACCTATCAAGAGACAAGGCATAAATACGTGTATTCGTTTCACAAAGTCAAATTTAATCATTCATTCAACAACTCATAAATGCAATACAAACGTAGGACAATTGTCTAAAGCTTTCAATGTAATTCAAGTTGTCACAAACCAAGAATTAATACATAGCAAAACTTAAATCTTACAAAAGTTTACACCGGGGTGAAACCTCCAAGGAATTAGCCGCGCATGATCGAAAAGACGTGATTACCAGCTGTTGGAAACTGGTTCTTGATCATCTTGATGCTTGGAGATAGTGAATGGTGGTGATGAGGGTTTTGGTAAGTGATGGTGATGAGAGGAATGAAGGATGATTGTAATGGTGGTGAACTAGGGTTTCGATTTGTGTGATTATGAATGATGAATCAATGGAATGGATTGATTAATGAAGATAATGTGTAGTGGTGATGGTATAATGGCTCCAAGATCATAGTTTGAACCTCCAAGAATGTGTAACCCCCGAAATTAATGATCAAAAAGTGTTTTTATTCGTTCCAACAACCCCCAAGACCCAAAACTCGCAACTGGATTTACAAAGGGCGTCGCCGACGGCCATACCCGGCGTCGGCGACGGTACGTGTAAAGTGTAAAAGCCAGCGATGGCTTATTTCCCTGTCTACGGTGGAAAATCAGTGACGGAACATTGTAAGCGGTGTCGGCGACGGCCCACATGGGTGTCGGCGACGGTGCCCGCATAACCATTTTTCTGTTTTTTCCATTTCTTGAGTCCGGTTGACCCGTTTCGCGTCCCGTTGGTCCGTTTATTGTCCTGGTAGTCCGTAAAGCTCCCAAAAAGCACCTTTAACTTCTTTAAACCTGCAAAACACATTTTTAATTAAACGTAGGCTATTCGGAATTAAAACTTATGTAAAAACATCAAGTTACACAATTACAAACACCGGTTTTCGACCACGTATCACATCCCCACACTTGTCTTTTGCTTGCCCTCAAGCAAATCTGTTTATCACTTTCACGTGGGTCGAACAAAGAACACACTCCCCATTCCCGAGACGAAGGTTAAGGTCAATTGTCATGCCCAAGTTCAAACTTTTTACAATTTCAACATATTTAGCAATAATTAGTTTAATTATATAAAAATAGTTATCCAAGATTAACCCGCCCGTGAAACCAACAAATCATGCACATCCCTCACAATGTTCTCTCAACTCGGTTTATAAATTGGCTAATTTTCATAATGTATTAGCACTTCAAAAAGTAATCGCTCAAAACCGATTAGAACACATACCCTCATAGGCTTGCAACTCAATCATTCTCCACCACCGAACACGAATACTAAGCACACGTCATAAGGTCTTTGTAAGGGTTGTAACGGGGCTAGGCTAAGGGTAGGAAATAGAATATTTTAAAGTGGCTAAGGTGATGAGAAATTCGATTTTTATTACAAAACAATTACTCTAAACATGACTAACTACCAACATCAAACTAGAAGGCAACAATTCTCGCCTTTTATTCCACAAACTAAAAACACATATTTTTGTTCTTTTCTCAATGATTTTCTATTTTTTTCGCAACATTTTCTGATTTTTCTCTTTTTTTTATATATGCAAACAAACAATTCACAACTATACAAACTTGACTCCTATAATCAAAAAAGGTTTAAGGTCATGGGCTAAAGGGTAGTCAAACGAAAGGATTAGGCTCAAAATTGGCTACTAAGGGATAAATTTTTGGGTAAGGATATATAAATGGTGTAAAAGGAAAAGGTTTACCTAATGCCTTAATCATTCTCATGCTTGCATTCGGTCTATGGTCTCAAACGTATCAAAAGATGCAAGTTCTACAATACATGACTAAAATTTTCCCCCATCCCCACACTTGAGGTCAACATTATCCTCAATGTGTAGTTTTAAATGAACGGGTCAGAAATCGAAAAACTTTTACTCCCCCATCCCACACTTGAGGAAAACATTGTCCTCAATGTGTAAGAATGGAGCTTTTAAAACGCACAAGGGATGTGACACAATTAACCTCCCCTAAAATTTCACCCTGGAAAAATAAATACAAAATACAATCCACTTATTTGCTAACTAAAAATCAAAGATAAAAAGAAACGTATGCACCTGATTTTTATCGCTAGATGCTCATGTTTTCTTCTTCTCTTCACAAGAATGGTCGTCCCTCGAACACGATGTACCAACAAATCTTAACCCTTGTGTAGAAGCATGCTTCTCACAACCATTGAAATTTGTTAGCTACTTAGTTCTACCATTTTTATGAAAGAATTACCAAGCCATACGTTAATTTACCTTAATTTATGTAGAAAATAAATTTACAACAACAGCAATCCTAACTCGCTTTCGTAGGAATCACGGTTGCATTTAGCTTATGCAACAAACCCTTTTAAACCCCCCCCCCCCCAATAGCTTGAGAGGACGAGAGGTCTCGTGAGGGTTATATAGGGAACACACCCACAACGTTCATTTAACTAGGCAAAAAGAAATACTAACGAAATAAAAATAAAGAAAACCAAGATATACAACAACAACAAAATACATACCTCGCCGTCACCGCTGGTATCTCTCGTTCGGGTCGACTGGCGGGTTCGGGTGGTATGAGTAACCAGTGAGAGCCTCGAACATCTCCCGATAGTTGTCGAGGGGATCCGGCTCTCCTTGTGCTGGCGGCTGGTATGGTAGCGGGATGAAACTAGACCCTACTGCCTCGGGCCAATGAGGTGACGAATTAGATGGGCCTCGTGGGACACAGAGGTTGGAGTAGTCGGTCCACCCCGCGTGTTCTACATAGGGGAGGCCTGCTTCATAATCTCTGCGGTGTCGCTCCTGATCATGGAGGACCTTGACGTTATTAATAGCCATTTCATTGGAGACGTATAAAGCACTCCATCGGCGGCCTTCCAAAGTATTTTGCTCGTTTCGTTGTCTCTCCTCATTTTGCTCCCATGCCCGTCTTCGTGCCGTCTCTTCCTCCTGCATTTGTACCAAATGTTCCATCTGCGATCTTTGCAGAGCTTGGATCATTTGCTGCTCTTCCATATACTTGTCCATCCTTTCCCGATGGGCCGCTTGGAGGGCCCATTGTTCCTGCATCTAGGCCCCGTGCATCTCCTCCCATGTCTTCCTTCTCACCTCATACTCTCTTCCTTCTCCTATACCTGCCGACACATTATCATAAACCACATGTTGACCGCGGTTAAAATCCTTGTAAGATGGCCCCCGTCGCTGATTCACAAAATTTGCCACATCGGCAGAAATTTCCCGATGTTGCCGCATGTACCTCTGTCTTGGTCCCCGTGGACCGACAGGCTCAGTCTCATCCTCCTCATCAACCATCTCCTCATCATGACCACACTCTTCGGCCTCGCGCGGATCAGTGTACCTATAACTGTTTCCTTGATCATCCTCCACTGTATGAAGATGACCAAAGACTTCTCCGGCAGTACAAACTGCTTCGGCTGTTGTACCCTGGGAGACAGACGCGTCGTCTTTAGCAGAGGCGCGCAATCTATTTTAAGGGAAGCATGTTGAACACGTGCCTCAGCCACAACCGTCAACATTTGTTTGTTAATTTTGTAGGAAATTATTGTACAAGAAGACGTGGTTCAAGACCTCGTTGAAGCCTACACAACGGACTGAAAACACAACGAACCATACAATTAGACGCGGTTAAAGATCAGGTTGAAGACTTTATCTTTTGAAGATATTGGTTTGAATCGATTGTTTTATTAAACATGTTGTAGTTCATATTTATTTCGTTTGAATTTGTACACGGTTCATGTACTACAATTTCCCAAATGTTTAAAGAGAGTATCTTTATTTTTTATTAGTTTTTTTATTAATAAAATTGCGACCCATTTCCTACAAACTTAAAACAGATTTCGTGAGATTGTTGCTACAATCTTAAAACCTTATTTATAAGGATTTTGGGTTCACGAAAAGATTTATAATAAAAAAATATTTTTTAGAGATTATGATCTTATAAATATATATATATTTTTTTTTGGAAAATATGTATGTAGTACAACTTGTTGTGTTTGGATTTCTTGAGATTGAGATACAATCTTAATTCCTATACCGTGGTACAAAGCGAATAGTTTTGGTTCAAACGTTTGGTTTTGAAACGATTTTGGGAAATCGTTAATTTTTCTAACTTTTGTGTTAGATCGGGTTTATTAGTGTAAACCATACGTTTTTTGTAAACGTTAAATTCTCTAGCATGTTTGTTAGACCGGAATTATTGGTGTAAACCATACGTTTTTTTGTAAACGTTAAATTCTCTTAAGTAGAGAATTTTATGTCTTTAAATATGAGTTTTATGTTACTTGATTAGAGTTTTATGTCTCTAATTAAGTCTCTATTTAAAGTAGACTCTTCATCTACCCATGGATTGATATGAACAAATAAGTCTTATAATGATTTTTGTAATCATTTGTCTTCTAACATATGTGTTAGAAACGTTCATGCAAAGCGTTAGTTTGGAAGCAATTTTTTAATTGTTTAGTTTCTAACGTGTGTATTAGAAATGACTTATTTATTTGAACCATATATGTGTTTTTAGCAAATCGAATTAACATTTTGTGGAAATGTTAATATTTCTAACGTGCGCGTTAGAATTTCTTTCATTTTAACATGATTGTTACAAATGGTTAAAATACAAATGCTTTGAAATGTTTTATGTAAACATTTTATATAAGTAATTTGTTGTAGCATTGATTTTAATGCTTTGTATGGTTTAGAAATAAAAGGTTATATATTGAAGTTGATGTTTGATTGGCTTCAAGAATTAAATCACCATAAAGTGATAGTGTAGTTGTGTGGGATTTATCACCAACTTTAATTTGTGATTTCTAAATCCATTTGAGTGAAATTATAATTCCTAATTAAACTCTTCATATGGTGAAACTCTTGAGTAGAGTTTTAATGATGACATTTGATGAGTTTTATTAGAGTTTAAGTCTATAATTATTGAGACTTAACTCTTCATATGGTGAAACTCTTGAGTAGAGTTTTATTGATGACATTTGATGAGTTTTAATGATGACATTTAATTCTTTAATTTGGTCATGTTTTGTATATATAAAATGACTTAAATTTTCTAAGACGTGTGTTAGAAAATGTGTATCACGAATACAATGTTAGAGATTGTTCATAATGAACATAAATGTTTTATGTAAACATTTAATTGCCTATGTGTGCATTAAAAATGATGAGAAATGGTTTATTTTATAAACTATATCTTTGGAAAACGTTTTATGTAAACGTTCGATTCTATAATGTGCTCGTTGTAACATTTTTTGTTCTAACAGCGTGTTAGAAAACGTTTAGTACATGTGTAGTAAGACTAAACAATATAAAACCATTTGATATTTTGGGTTTGATCTATGTTTTCATAAACCCTAATTGATATTATTAATATTGTATATTGTAAAACTAAGAAACTGTTTTGAATGATTTTTTTTTTACAAAATTAGCATTTTTATTTCATTCCAATCATCAGGGCAAATTACATAAGAATAGCAGGTAGACGAGCAACGAACTGCGCCGCCATCCCTTTCTGAATAGAAAACCCTAATCTACTAAAACAAAGCCCCGCCCCTGAGAGGTCGAAAAGTTGTTATGGACCACACGCTGAACTCTAGACAAGAACCGAACTGCCTCCGGCGCCAAGGAGCCGAACGTGTCAAACGCCAGGGGGACAAAGGCATGCTGATTATCCTCACAAGCTTTCGCGTGCTTTTCCACCTTCTTTGACTCTGCTTTCAGTACCGCTTGCCCCGCCACAAACCCATTTCCCCGGAACCCGGCTAGTGGGGATACCCCTGTGAGATCGACACAAGCATGTTTCCCGCCCCCCCAACCAAAAACTAGCACGTCAGCTGGGCGTAGGGTGGATAATTCAGAAAGGGATAACAATAATTTTTAAAACAAAGTTTTGCATAACAATGATAATTCAAATGGTTCGCTACTCTTGCTAGAAGTAGCATATGCTGAACAAAGTAACAGTCTCGTGGATGTTATTTGGTGAAAAACAACTTGGTGTTGTTGAGAACAAATTTAATTGTTCAAGTTTACTTCTTAAATGTAGTCTTTGTAACAACTTGGTGTTGTTTTGTGTAACACCTCAGAATTTCGTGTTCAATAACGTAACGACACGGGTCACGTGTGACAAAACGCTTTGTAGACTCGGAATTATTAAAAATGATTGACAGGATTTAACCGTGTTGTTATGTTAACTTTTGCACCTCTGAACGACCTCGTTATAAATCCCAAGACTCAATCTATGTTAAAAACACCTTGTACATATTCAAATTCAGGAAATTATTGCCAATAATGGAATTGGAAATGTATGATAGGATTCTACGAAGAAAAGAATGGAAACCCGTTGTTTTCGGGTCTTGTTATTGGATCCAATTGAAACAAACGCAAATGGTAGGGTATCCAACAGTAAAAGACCCATAATGGAGGCCCCTAAATGATAAAATAATGCCCACCATTCGTTTATACCACTTGCCCTTCGAAACACAACAAACAAAAATCAAAAATCTGATTTATATGTCTCAGGCGGCCCGCCTGAGACTTGGTTGTTCGGAACGCGGGCCGCTTCCGGCCTACAGATACGGGAAAAACAGGCAGCAGCCTGTTTAGTGCGATTGTGACCCTTTCAACCGGTTTCTCTGCATGTGCATGGCCCCTAGACATCCCTACACACTACTTACAAGTGTTGATCAATTGTGGATGGCCCTAGACTTGGTTGTCACTCTCTTGTGGTGCTTGATTCTTGTATATAAAGGACCTTCAAGTGCAACATTCATTCACACATCATATTCAAGCATTCTGATTATTTGGGGAGCTTGCAAACTGATCAAGAGCCTTTCTAATCATCATTAATCATCTAGTAAGTTGTCTAACCCTTCTAATTTAGTTCTAGCTTTATAATTAGCATAAAAGTCAATATATCATAGTTTACGGTTGACTTCTTGATTAAGTAACGATAGTTCAGTCGTATGTCAAATTGAAAGTACCGTTAGATAGGTAATTATATGGGTATTAAACCCTTATAAGGGCAAGTACCAATTCCAGACCTAGCTAAGTCGTTTGTCGGGTCAAACGTTGACCGAAAAAGTCAACAGAAATACAAATTGTGATTTAACGCGTGATTAGCAATCCGTGAGGCGTGTAACCTCTTTTAACCTTAATATAACATGGTAATAAGTATAAAAACTTGTCTACGCTTGCCCGACTCGACAAATTTCTGTTTAAACCCGGTTCGGAACCGAAAGGCGCAAAACTTTGACTTTTGCGTTGACTTCGGTTCTGACCCATTTTAGTTTGATTTAGACATGCCTTAAAGTCTCATTAGGGTTGGGTTACATGCTAGTATAAGTCTCTGTACTTGTTTCATTGATTATCCGATGCATGCGCACGTTTCCGTTAATCGCTTAAATTGGACCATAATGCCCTTATGACCCTACAACGAGAATTTTGAAAATGTGGAAGTACTATAATCTTAGTTACTGATTATTTAGCATGTACGTAAATTTTCACGTCAATCAGAGGTCTAGATTAGGAGATATGCGCATTAGCGTGAATAATAAACTTTTTATTAATTAAACGGCGCGATTAGCGCATAGCCTATCTAAACCCAATTTTCGGTACCAAAACTTTTACCCACTGATGTTAAATAATATTTTGGGATTTTTGAAGATTTTTAATTATTTTTAAACTGGTCTTAAGCTAGGCTTATCGCATTGATTCGGTTAATACCGAATACGCCCTTTTAGGCCATAAAACGAGTTTTACGAATCCGTTTGATACCAATCCAATTGCCACTGATTTAAAATAATAAATAGAGTGTTTTGAGCCTGTTTTGCTGATCAGAAAACTCATAATGGTATTTTAAACAGTACGTCCCTTAAAACGGCTTTATACGCGTATTATACGCGTAGTTTGGTATTAAAACCATTTTTGCCACGTAAGACTTATTACCAAATATTATAACCTGTTAAAATTAATAATTTTGCTGATTAAATCAGACCCGTATCTCAGAAGTATTATAAATCCCTTTTATGGTCGTTAAAATGACTAAAATACCCCTACGGGGCATAATTAGGGAATAAACTCGTTATGGGCATTATGGAAGATATCATAATGATATCACAACATATTTGAAGCGTATTAACTTAGGAAACCTGTTCACGACCCTTTCGGTTACCCGTTATGCATTTTACGCGTTCGGTTCGGTTTATGTAACTAGTTTGCATAAACTAGCCGAAACGGGTCAAACGATATCATTTTTATTTCAAAATCCAGAATGTGAGTAGTAAACCCATATTAAACAAGTCTTCAAACTTGTCGGGTCTAAATCACATTCTATCCGGTCTTCGCTTAATCGTGCGTACGAACCGTATCTTTGAAACTAGCCGGTCTAAGCTTAAGCATAATTAAAGACCCGCTAGGATTCTAATAGGTTATATTTAACCTTCGTTCCAGATTAGGAGAAACAGTAAAAGCTACCTGCTATTTGATTATTGTGACTATACTTTGCATCAAGGTAAATACTTTTAACTTATTTTCCCTATACGGGCTTGGGTTACGGTACATAGCGTACCGCTTGATCGGGCATCAAATCTTCCACGCTTAGTGGTTAATTGAATAATTTGATCGGCTCGTTTTAAACAGATGTGTTTACTTTACAGCCTTTGGGGGGTTAATGACCATGTCCCGGATATCCTCGGCATTATCTTACGAGATTGCCACGACCTGAGCACGGGGTGTAGGCGTACTCCCGTGTATAACTCACTTACAGTGGTGTGTCTATTGATCTTTAACCCGGATACGTCCGGGCTACTGAACGCATAAGTAACATGTAAATCGTTAACAAGATTATCATATAAAATAATTCTCCCAAGTTAAACAAAATGTTTATGCCATGTGCATCCAAACCAATTTTCAATCATTTTATAAAATGAGTCAGTTGAATGTATTTACCAGTGTAAACTGACGTATTTTCCCAAAAAGATTAAATGCAGGTACTAGGCGAAATAGGCTGGGAGTCTCCTAAGCATCACTAGAAGTCTCGCAAACTTAAGATGCCGATGTCTGTTGAACCATAAACAATATTTTTATTATTCGATCCTACTGTGGATAAACACCGGATAATTGTGACTTTGTTTACAATAAATAAATTCGGTTGTATCTTATTTAAATTTGCTTCCGCTGTGCATTATTATATTGTGTTGTTTGACTATTACGTTGCCAACCACGTCACGATACTCCCCCACCGGGCCCACCGGTGACACGTGGAAATCGGGGTGTGACAGGTTGGTATCAGAGCCAACACTGAGTGAATTAAACACTAGCCTTTTGTGTTTAATCTCAGTTACACAATTGCACATATCTAAACTTTTGAGTCTAGACTTATAACATAGGACAAATTCCACCTTATTCGGTTTTTGTTTTGTCCTTTAAAACTTTATATTTTGTTATTGTTATCTTATGTTTTATTGACAGGAATAACAAAGATGCCTCCGAGGTTTTTGCGTACGCGAGGGCGTGGAAAGGGGCCGGTAGCCGCCCCCAACGACCATGAAGCAGGGCCATCTAATACACGAGGTCCTATCCCCGCCGAGAGTGATGGTACTCGACGGAACCAGAGAGGTCTCTTTCAACCGGCAAGACGATCGACTTCGAACAGCTCGACGACTCCCGCCCAGGACTCCTACGGGCCACACTCGGAAAATGAGCCTGGAGACTCGCACCGTTCGCACATACCGTTACAGCGATCCATGTCGCACCGCCCTTTTGGAGACCCCACTCCATTCTTTCAAGGCCAGTTTAACCCAGCGAATTATATACAAGAACCAGTGGGTTTCAACCCATTGGGACCGGAGGACCATTTCTCTGGAGGAAATGATATGGACGAGGAAGACGACCCTGTCGAGCCCGCATCAGGAACTCCCAACCACCCAATCGAGGTCTCGGATAGTTCAATTAATCACGGACCACCCTATGATGGTCCAGATAGCTTCCAGGCTATCTTTACTCGGCACGAATGGTATTATACACCTTCGCACCATTCGTCGCCGCATGGGCAGCAGCAGCCTCACTATTCTTCGCCGCATGAGCAGCAGCAGCAGCAGCAGCATCATCAAGATTCCTCTGGGAATCACCAGTTTGTGGCAGTTACGCCACCGCCTCCACCGCCACCAGTTCAACCGGCGCCTCCGCAACCGCAAAGACATAGGAGAACAGGAGCCCGGATGTCCACACGAAGAGAAGAGTTTCATTTCAACTCTCCTCTACAATCAAGTGGCAGAAACTATCAGCCGCTTCCAGAAGATCCACAAATGGGTGGACCATCAAACCCCTTCGCGCAGCAACCGCCACCAATGGGTTTCGATAATCAGATACCAGCATACACGGGTCCTTCGATGTATAACCCGTTTGAGCTACCAACCCACACTAACCCCGGTTACGCTGAAGCCGACCCATACCTGGTAGCTGCTAATTACAACGCTCTTAACCCTGAAGGACCGTATGGGGGTCCTTGGGGAGTAGGGTACCCAGTCCAGGGGTACCAGATGCCTACACAGCCCCCGTTTTACCAACAACCCCCGCCGTCTCTACAAATGTCGCCACCACTGCATCAGGAGATCCTGCAAAGTATTAGAGAGGTGCGACATGAGGTACGGGAAGATCGACGGCGCAACCAGGGAATGTTCAAGACCTTGACGAACCTAATCAAGGGAAAGAGCAAGAAGGATCAGTAAATCCTTTATGTGTATATGTCTACTTTAAAATTAAGTCCCTGCGTGGACATTTATGTGTGTATGTTTGTTGTGTGTATTGACCCCTACGTGGGTCTATCTTTCCATAAACCCCTACAAGGGTAAGTTGTATGTTTAGTCCCTGCGTGGACTTATGTTTGTTTATGTCCCTACGTGGACAATTGTTAGTATGTTAACCCCTACGTGGGCATGTCTTCTGTAAGACCCCTGCGTGGGCATGTTGTTATGTTGTAGCTCCTACGTGGGCAAATTTCATGTGTGAAAGACCCGTTTAGGGCGATATGTAATGTTGTTATAAATTATTGGAGTGTTGTTTTATAAATTTCATGTTTGCCATTTGTGCATATATAATAATTATAAATGAAATAAATAAATTAAAATCATTCCTTTTAATCTGCCTAAGTAATTATTTAATTAAGAATCTTAAAGTGTGGAACCTAGCCTCGTGTCAAATATAAGACCGGGCCAAAATGGTAATACCGGTTTAAAAGATTCAAATTCTTGTTAACATCTTAAAACATGTTAACACTCCTGGCAGAAGTGATTCGTTAAAAATCACATGTCATTTTTTTAAAATGAATAAGGATTCTTTAGAAGTTTCCTAATCCAGTATAATGATCTCTGAATCCTGGATTTACATCATCAATTAAGGTGATCATATTCAACCATACGTGGTAAAATAGCGCCTACGGGCCATGCTCATTTCTATATAAGCCAAAAGACGGTGGTAGCTAGGACTCCCTGTCTAATAAAGGTAATGAACTAGGTTCAAACCTTAAAAGTCTTGATTCTCAGAAATCATAGTATATTAAATTGTCCATGTGACCAAGCCTTATGTGCTAATATATATATTGTTATTGTTATATGTTTAGGATAAATTTAATTGAAATCCTAAATTAATACGATTAATGAGTTAACCAAGTAGGGTCTCTGTTACCATGGTTAACGAGTTACCCTAAGGGGGTAATTCTATAATAAACTTTCAAATAAAATATTGTTCTTGTTTCTGTAACAGTTCAATACAAATGGCAAATTCTAACGAAGTCAATAGCCCTACAGCGGCGCCAAATGAAAACGCCCAGATTACATTGACGGGCGCCGAACTAAAAGCTATCATTGATGGTGCTGTCACTCAAGCCTTGGATAGGCAATATGAAGAATACAGTGGTACCAGGAGTAGGACCCACTCCGTATCACACTCAAAGCCAAGAACACATTCTGAGGCTCATAACAAGCCTCCTCCCAAGAAGAACGGACCAAAGAAAGACGGTGATGACCGTCAGTCCACCAACAATCAAAGTGACCCATCCCAGCACTTGGTACTGCATCAAGGACCCCGTAACAAGGGTTGCACTTACAAATACTTCGTGTCTTGCAAGCCCCGGGATTTTACAGGGGAAAAGGGGGCCGTTGATTGCATGACGTGGCTGGATGAAATGGACACAGTGGTGGACATAAGCGGGTGCGCTGAACGGGATATAGTGAAGTTTGTGTCACAGTCCTTCAAAGGTGAAGCATTGGTATGGTGGAGATCTCTGATGGAGGCCTCCGGAAAGATCCCGTTGTATAGCATGACGTGGGATCAATTCATTGCCTTGATCAAAGACAATTACTGCCCTCAACACGAGGTGGAAAAGATTGAATATGACTTTCTGTCATTGGTAATGAAGAACCTCGACTGCCAAGCTTACCTGACAAGCTTCAATACGCTGTCCAGGTTGGTTCCCTACCTGGTAACCCCCGAGCCAAAGAGGATCGCTCGTTTTATTGGCGGGTTGGAACCCGAGATCAAGGCCAGTGTTAAAGCTTCTCGGCCAGTTACCTTCAGGTCTGTAACTGACCTTTCCTTATCCCTCACACTTGATGCGGTCCGTCAGAGATCGCTGAGGAATAAGGATACTGAGAAGAGGAAGCGAGAAGATGATGGTTCGCGTAGGTCGAACAAGAAACACCGTGGGAACGGTGATCGAAAGAAGGGATCGGAGTCGAAGAAAGATGGGCATCGTTCTGATGAGAAGCCCACGTGCAAAACTTGCAAGAAAAAGCACTTTGGAAAGTGCAGATTTGGATCAAACTCGAATAACGAGTCAAGGTCTTTTGCTTGTGGTTTGTGCAAATCCAAGGAACACAAAACCTTGGATTGCAAGAAGATGAAAGATGCGACGTGCTATCGTTGCAATGAGAAGGGCCACATAAAGACTAACTGCCCCAAGAATAACAAGAAGCCTGAGGAGGCTAAGAAGACTAACGCCAGAGTCTTCAGGATGGATGCGCAGGAGGCTGTGCAAGATGATAACGTCATAACAGGTACATTCCTTGTAAATGATGTCTTTGCAAGAGTACTTTTTGATTCCGGTGCAGATAAGTCTTTTGTGGATCAGAAGTTTTGTAAATTGTTGAATTTACCTGTCAAAACCCTAAGCGTAAACTATGAGGTAGAGTTAGCAGATGGTACCATAGAAACCGTCTCTACTGTGTTAGATGGATGTACTATATCCATTAAGAACCATTCTTTTCCTCTGTCTCTACTTCCGTTTAAATTAGCTGGTTTTGACATAGTGCTGGGTATGGACTGGTTATCACATAACCAGGCCCAAATCGTCTGTAAACAGAAACAGGTAGTAATAAAGACTCCGTCTGGTGAGTCACTTACCATTCGGGGAGATACCCAGTACG
>JARYGA010025664.1:0-22381 GCA_030545235.1 Helianthus tuberosus
GGTTTTTCACTTATTTGTTCTTCCATTTTTACATTTTCAACTATCTCCTTTTTATTTAATTCTTCTCTTGCGCGGGACTCCTCTTCCCTTGCGTGAGATTCCAATATGCAACGTTCGATAGTTTTAATGTGCTCTATTATCTTATCGGTTATGTCGGTGATAGAATAAGGATCGGGATCCTCAAAGCTTGAATCTGGTTGTTCGATCTTTTGTTCCTCATAATACCCATAGGAAGTAGATGGTTCACACCATTGTCCTTCATTATAAGTATATGATGGATAATGGTCGTAATTTTGTTCTTCATAATACTCATATGAGGTGGGTTGTTCATGCCATGGTTCCTCATAATAAGCATATGAAGGTGGTGGCTCATATCTTGGTTCCTCAAAGTATGAGTATGAAGGCTCATAACTTGGTTCATCAAAATATGAGTATGAGGGAGGAGGTTCATACCTTTGGTCTTCATAGGATGTGTATGAAGTTGATGGCTCGTACCTGGGCTCCTCATAGTAGGTGTATGAAGTGGATGGTTGAAATAAGTCACAGTATTGAACCGAGTGCGGGTTACCACAATTAGTGCAATAGTCTTCCTACAATCATCCTCCCCATAGGTGTAGTTGTAACCTCCTGAGTATTGATCCATGAGAATCACTTAGCAGACCACAACAACGTCTCGAGATCAGAAAACAAAAATCAAAACGGAAACAGAGACTGGACACGGCCCCGTGTTCAGTGAGCACGGCCCGTGTTCAGGATCTGTATCTGGGCGTTTTAATTAAGGTTACTGATTTCGTTGAGCACGGGGCGTGTTCAGTGAGCACGGCCCCGTGTTCAGGCTCTGTATCTGGGTGTTTTATGAAAAATATGCAGCACGGCCCCGTGTTTAGTGAGCACGACCCGTCTTCAACCTACTGTAAATGCAAAAATTAACTAAATGCAGGAAAAAAATACGCGCGTTTAAAAAGGTTTTGAAAAACTGATTAGGCCGTCGATTTTAAGCTTTCTTAAAATCCTTGTGTCCCCGGCAACGGCGCCAAAAACTTGACGTGCGTGTAGTGTGATAGGTTTTAATGTATATTTTAAGCCCTTTTTACACTTTTTAGCCAAGTTTTAAATTTATAGAACACGATATTTACTAACACTAAACACACATATGGGCAAGTGCACCCATCGTGAGCGTAGTATAGTGTTGGTAAGATACCAAGGTCGTCCAAGGACACAAGAGCTTTTAGTACCGGTTTATCCTCAACGTCTAATCAAATCAAAAGTTAAGAAAAAGGTTTTTAAACTAGAAAAATAAAACTAACTAAAATGCTGAAAAATAAAATAAAAATAAAAACAGATAGACAAGATGAATCACTTGGATCCGACTCGTGTGTAGTGTAACCTTTGATTATTTCCGCACTTTTGCACTTTTTAAGAGACTATCTTAGTTATTGTAGTAGGCCCCTCTTTTGAAGGTGACGTTACCCTCAACCCAGTAGTTTGAGTCAGCAAGGATACAATCCTAAAGGGTCGGATTATTGAAAGATAATTAATTAAGTTATTAATGCATAATGTGGTAGGCCCCTCTTTTGAAGGTGACGTTACCCTCGGCTAAGTAGTCTGAGTCAGCAGGGATACAGTCCTAAGTAACCGGGTTAAAGTATTAATAGTAGTTTACATATGAGGGGATCAAAGAGTTTGGACCCCCGCCATCCAATACCAGTGGGTATTGAAGGAGGTCCTACTAAATTTGACCCAGGTCCTTGCAGGATCTATACACTGAACAAGGCAAGACTCTTACCAAACCGTTCCCTTAACCCCCGACCAGGTAGCCAACATATCTCCATATAGACCGTGGAGATATGAATGGTGAAAATCTTTTATTTTATATAGACAGTAAAATAATGCCAAGACACCACGGACAAACGATAAGGAATAATCACCTTCAACATAAGAAACTAGTTATTAAAGTCATTAATACATAACCAAATAAAAAGTGCGAAAAGATTAAAAATAAAATGTATTACACTAAACACTTGTCTTCACCAAGTGATGTAAGAGACTTAGGCAAACATGGCCTTTGATTGTCAAGAACTCTTACGATCAATCTTGGATCCCGAGACTACTACACACACTCTATGATGGATGATGGATGTGGGTTGTGATGGTGGTGGAGGGTGGGTGTAGTGTGAGAGAGGTGGTTTGCCAAGGGATGGTTTGCAAATGAGCCAAGCACCCCTATTTATAGCCTGAACAGCAGCTCGGGCAAGACCCCGTGTCCATTGGGCACGGCCCCGTGTCCATCTTCCTTATCTTTCTTCATTAATTGCAGTTTGTCTGCATTAGTTGACCACGCCCCCGTGTCCGCTGGGCACGACCCCGTGTGCAGAAGCGTATCTGTACTATCAAGATTTCCTCAGATTCTGCGAATCTTAGAGTTGACCACGGCCCCGTGTCCGCTAGGCACGCCCCCGGGGTGGGTGATAGAAGCTTCTACAGCTTTGTCTTTTCTGCAGACACTTGGGCACGCCCCCGTGCTCACTGAGCACGAGGCGTGTTCAGCCTTCTGTTTTCTTGTTTTGCTTGGGAAGATGCTGTCGGGGGGTCGGGCATGCCACGTTTATTCCTTTTCTTGTATTATTGTTAGATTTAGCTGCCTTTTTGCTTCTTTTGTTCATTTGAGCTCATTTAATCCTGAAAATACAAAAGGAAGACAAAAACACACTTTTTCCAACATTAGTACTAAAAAAGGGTTAGTTTTACGCCACAATTGATGTAATTTATATGTTGCATTTTGCACACATCATTGACCTTCTTGATTCCAGGCCCTAAATCACCTGGGAAAGACATGGATATTTACCTTAGACCGTTAGTGGATGAGCTTAAACATTTGTGGCACGAAGGTGTACGTACTAAAGACGCAACAACAAACGAATTCTTCACAATGAAGGCGGCGTTGTTATCGACCATAAACGACTTTCCAGCTCGTAGTAGCCTATCTGGTTGGAGCGGACAGGGCTACATGGCATGCCCGACTTGCAACGAAGACACTCCTTCAATGCGTGTAACTGGTAAATGTGTGTATTTTGGTCATCGTCGGTTCTTAGATGCCAACCATCCATGGAGAACAAGTCTTGACTTTAACGGGAGACCCGAGACACGAGGCCCTCCGAGACAGTTTAGTCCTGCTGACATAGAAGCTCAACACGGTCGTCTACTTCATCGTCTACCAGGAAAGCATCCAGCTTTTGGAGGTGGGAGGATAAACCGAGAAGATTTCGAGCTGAACTGGACCAAACGAAGCATATTTTTCGAACTTGAGTATTGGTCTTCTTTGCAGGTGAAGCACAACTTAGATGTAATGCATATCGAGAAAAATGTGTGCGACAGCTTGCTTGGTACTCTCTTAATGAATGAGAAGACCAAAGACACACCAAACGCACGAAACGACTTGCAA
The DNA here is from genome assembly GCA_030545235.1 of Helianthus tuberosus. NCBI lineage: Eukaryota > Viridiplantae > Streptophyta > Magnoliopsida > Asterales > Asteraceae > Helianthus > Helianthus tuberosus. The sequence continues at coordinate 3,443 of JARYGA010025664.1, forward strand.
AAACTAAATATCCGGCCGACACAGTGGTTGAAACAATCGGGTAGCAAGTTCTTAAGTCCCCACCCAAAGTACTCATTCAAGTCCGATGATCGAAAGCTTTTCTGTGAATTTATAAAAAATGTTAAACTACCAGATGGGTTTGGATCTAATATCAGCAAGAGGGTGACAGATAACAATTCTAACATTACTGGGTTGAAATCTCATGACTTTCATATTCTCATGCAACGTTTGATACCGATTGGGTTAGAGGGCTTTTGACAAAAGATACATCTACACCAATGGTAGACCTTTGTATGTTTTTTAAGCAACTTTGCTCCAGAACGCTATTGGTTGAAGATATGAGGAAAGCAAAGGATGACATTCTTACCATCCTATCCAAGTTAGAGATGATCTATCCTCCGGCATTTTTTGACATTATGGTTCATTTACTTGTGCATTTACCTGATGAAGCAATTGCGGGAGGTCTAGTAGCTTTCAGATGGATGTATCCATTTGAAAGGTACATTAAAAAGCTAAAAAAGTATGTCAGAAACCCGACAAGGCTGGAAGGTTGTATAGCTGAAGGTTATGTGCTTGAAGAAGCTCTAACATTTTGTTCAATGTATCTTCAAGATGTTCAGACTAAGTTCAATCGCCCAGATAGAAACGAGGATGTCGTTGTTGAAAAATGTAAGTTTTGGGTGTTTGAGTCTAAATGTCGTCCGGCAAGCGCAACGAAGGGCAAATATCTTTCAACCATTGAAAAAAGCAAGATGGAATGGTTTGTCCTCGAAAACTGCGCAGAAGTCAGGGAGTACATGAAGTGAGTGTTCCTATCTTTACTTTTCGCAATATGTTAATGTCAATTACTATTTTCTCTTCCTTACTTGCTTATATTTGTCATTAATGTAGTGAGTTCATATCTACACATCCCCAAGATGATCTTAAAATGAAATTTCCGGGGTGGTTTCTTAATAAGGTATAAAACATATATAACATGCATTACTCTACATCGGTTAGGTAATACATATATAACAAGCATTCTTACTCTATATTTGTTAGGTCCATTCGATGAAAACACAAAATTCTCTAGAATTCCACCCAGAGTTGTATGCTCTTTCAATTGGTGCGAAAATAAATGCTGAAACTTACACTGGTTGCATAGTAAACGGTGTTAGGTTTATGACACTTGAACGTGATGCAAAACGCGCAACGCAAAACTCTGGGGTAGAAGTGGCCGGAGAGAACGGTATGAAATTTTATGGCCAATTAGAAGAAATTATTGAGTTGAATTATACAAATGGTTATTCAACTGTCCTATTTCGGTGCAAGTGGTTTGATACTCGAAGGGGTGTAAAGTAACAATAATATCACCAGTATAAGCACTGAACATGAATGGGACAAAGACGATCAACTCATATTTGCTTCGCAAGACAAACAAGTGTTCTTCATCCAAGAACCGTCTCGAAACAAAAAAAATAAACTTAGATGGGTAGTCGAAAACATTAATCATCGAAAAATTTGGGATCGGCCATTAAATGATGACCGCGTCGAGCCGGTTCAAAATGCTGATGATGACTTAGAAGATATTGACGTTGTCCACAACAACTCTTCATCTGACTGTCCACTTGTCATCGACCTCACCCAATACTTTCAAATTGGGTCTTCTCATGTTACATCAGGTGAGCCTGCAACTGAAGTTGGTCCCCCAACGGCTACCGTCGATGAAGTGTTGGAGGTCAAGACTGATGTTGATGAGGACGATCCCGATTATGACATCGAGTTTGATTAAGAGAAAAGTTATTGTAATTAATATTAGTTAGTATTTGAAAAACACTTGTTGAAATATTTATTTGCATATTAGTTAAACTTGTTGTACTTTCTACTAATTTCTATTTGATACACTTGTTTTAACATTTGTAACTTTTTAGGAAATATGTTTTCTTTGTGGTTTGTATTTGTTTACCTGATGGCGGATGTGATGCCCCGAGGACATGGGAGAGAAGGAGCTGGGGATCCACCAAATCCGGATCCTTTTCGGAGAGGGACGCACGAGACTGATGGTAAGTTTGTGATACGTGGTTGAAAACCGGTGCTCGTAATTGTGTAACTTTATGTTTTTATATGAGTTTTAATCTTGAATGGCCTACTTTTAATTAGATTTGTGTTTATGCAGGTTTAACGAAGTTAAGGAGCTTTTCGGGAGCTTTACGGGTCACCGGGTCGAAAACCGGAGCACCAGGACGCTTTACGGATCAACCAGGAGTGCAAGGATCAAAGTTCAGAGAATTGGTACTCTAGAGGCCGTCGGCGACGGGGGTATACCCGTCCCGGATGGGCCCCAGAAAGTCCCGATTGCACACAAAGCCCGTATCCAGACATATTGGCCGTCGGCCAGAAATCGGTTTTTGGGAACCCGTCGGCGACGGGCAGTAATTTTGGCTGACGCAGATTTTTGGGGTTTTGAGCTAAGATCGATTTTTATTGGTTAGGACGCATTCAAGACGGGAGTTACACACTCTTTTGAGGTTTGAACTTGACCTTGGAGCCAAGACTCATAATCATTCACCTACCATTCGATTGCACTTCATCTCTACAACCCGAAATCATCATCGAAGAATCACCATCACCATCTTCACAATCAATCATTCCACAAACCGTAATCCTTCTACCATCATCATCTTTCACCAAACCTCATCATTCACCATTCTCAAGGCTTCAAGATGTTCAATTTCGAGTTCTCAATATCCGGTGATCAAGCTTCTTCAACCATGAGCGGCTAATCATCTCGGTTTCACCCCGGTGTAGGTAGTTGTTAATTTTAGGGTTTCGAATTGTTGTTGTTTCAACTTAGTGACAATTTGTGTTTGATTTTTGAAACCTTTGACAATAGTTTGCATTTGTTTCGTATTCGTAAATTGTCGAACGATGTTGAAAGTTATGACTTTACGAAATGGTTATGTGTAGTATGCATTGTCTTGGTTAGCTTTTACTTGTGTTGATTATAAAGTGTATTCTTGTCCGTTTCTCGAAACGTTGATAGTTATTAGCACCTACGTCACGGTACACTAAATCCGCTAATCATACACACTTGAGTTGAATCTAAAAACTTGTAGAAACCCTAGGTTGACAATTACCAAAACCGGGTGTGAACCCTTTTTCTCATTATCATTTATTAATCAAATTTTTGTGCAATTTTTAATTTTTAGTTGTCAATCAATTACACCAATTTCTTTAGATTAAATTCACATCTCACAATTAAACAAAAATACAAAAACATTCTAGTAAGCTTCATAAATTGTGACACTCTTGATAATTCAATCGAATCCATTCACAAACCACATACTCTTCGTGGTTCGACCCCTTGCTACCACTAACTATTTGTTAAGGGTAATTTGGGCTTATAAGTATTATCTTTAATCGGAGCACGACATTCCGATCAAATTTTGGCGCCGCTGCCGGGGAGTGCATACGCCTTGTGTTTGGATTATTGTTTGAATTTGAGTGATTATCTGTTTAATTTGTTTAGTGTCTTTTTGTACTTTGTCTTTTTCTTTGTTACACGGGGTGTGTTACTTGTGCAGGTTACAGGTAGTGCATGCATACGCAGAACTCCGGGAGGACTTCACCTTTAGTCTACGAACCGGAAATTGAAAGAGTAGCAAGAAAAAACTTAGCAAGCCAGTTAGAGGCAACACTTGCTTCTAATCAAACCAACCAAACACCACAACTCACACCGACCATTGAAACCGATTCAATGGCGAACCAAAATTCCAACCAAAACTTCAACCAAAACCAAAACCCGAACCAATTCCAATACCGAAGCAACTTCAATCTCGCCCAAAACGTTCAACCCATGCCTCAAGAGCGACCGGGTGGTAACAACAATAACGGGCCACCCACACCACCTTTTCAAAACCAAAATCCCAACAACGCCCAAAGAACACCCCAACAACAAAACCTTTATCGACACAATTCTTTACCCATCAACCTTGATGACCGGAATGTCAATTCCGACCATCGAGGTAATCGAGATCGTGGCAATCCCGTGAACAAAGACCCATTCTTCAACATAGACGATTTGAGGAACGCCATCCCCGATGACAAACCATATAGTGTTCCCGGTTATCAATCGCCGGAACATGTGAGCGTGCATACGGAAAATTCAGACGACGGGGGCTATTATGATGATCGGGCTAACGATGACAAAGATTGGGGATACGTGAATCAGGGTAATATCTACAATGCAAGAGGGTATGAAGATGAGGAGTTTGGCTACCAAAACGAAAACTATGTGGGGGATGATGACTATGGGTACGGGAATGCAAGAAATGACGGTTATGAGAACAATCGCCAACCACGAAACAACAATCAACGGAACCGAAATGATGGGTTTTACAACAACAACAATAACAACAATGGTAACCCGAATCGGATTCCTCGTTTCGTGGGAGGAGGTAATCAAAGGGGTAATCAAGGTAGGAATCAAGGCGGTGATAGAAGAGGTGATCGAAGGGACAACCGAAGGCCGGTCGATCAAGAGGTTAACGGTCCACAACGTCGTCAACAACCTCCACGGGGAGTGAATGACCGTTTTTGACCGGTAGTCACCGATAATGACTCTCCTATAGTGTGCGAAAGGAGAATGTTTGATTGTAAACCTCATTACATCAATATACTTCCCCACTTCAATGGGAGGTCTAATGATGAGCCGTACACGCACATGGCGGAGTTTTCATCCATTTGTAACACTATTGGGGGGCACAACTTCGCATTAGAGGAGGTCAAGCTTCGTTTGTTTCAATTTTCGTTGAAAGACAAGGCAAAGCAATGGTTTCTCACACTTCTGGCGAATCGTATTCGAACATGGGGTGAGATGCAACAAGTTTTTTTAGACGAATATTATTCGATGGCGAAGACCGACGATGCTAGGGATGAGATAAGGTCGTTTCAGAAATTATCGAGTGAACCGTTACATGAAGCATTCACTCGATTTAAGGAATTGATGCGGAGATGCCCACATCACCAAATAGAAAAGTGGGAATTGGTGAAGTGCTTTGTACGTGGTTTGGACGACACGACATGGAATCGCCTCGAGTCGACGAGCAACGGGACTCTTTTGAGCAATCATGAAGATGACGATTGGGAATTTCTTGAGCGGATGAGCAAACGGTCAAAGGAAAAGGAATCGGCTGATAGAGCCAAGAAACATCCCGTTTCCCGGTCACTTCCCGATCTTGACTCTAAAGATCGAATTTCCACTCTAGAACGGGAAATGGCTCGTATGAGAAAGAAGGAGGTGAATGCGGTCCAATTCGCGGTGTGTGAAGATTGTGGGGATATTGGCCATAGGACCGATCAATGTCCAATGGGGCCAGGTGAATACACCGAGGAAGTAAATCAAGTGTTCGGGGATAGAAAGAATAATGACATGAATTCGAACACTTACCATCCCGGATTGAGAAACCATCCTAATTTCCGATATGGGAATGCCGCGAATCAAATGAACCCGAATTTTCAATCGGGTAATCAAAGCGGGTCATCATATCAAAATCGTCAAGGTGGTAACCAAGGGGGTTACCAACGTAATTACAATCAAGGATACCAAGGTAGAGATAATAATTATCAAGGTGGGTATCAAAGAAATTACAACAACCAAGGCGGTAATGGAAGTAGGTCAAACAACCAAGGGGGTGGTAATGATTTGAATGCGAAAATGGATATGATGCTTTCGATGATGCAAGAATCCAGGAAGGAGAATGAGATTCGGGATAAGGCACATGAGGCATTAGCAAAACAAGTAGGCCAACTCGCGAAGGAAATGGCTCAAGTGAGAGGAAGCTCGGGAAAGCTTCCAAGTGACACAACGGTGAACCCTAAGCATCAAGGGTCAAGCTCAAGGAACACACGTGAGGTACCAATTAATAAAATTACTTTACGTAGTGGTCGAGTCATAGATAATGGTGTCAAAACACCATCACCTCAGTTTGTTGAAGGGGTGGTGGAGGACGCTAGTGAAGATGAGAATGAGGATGGTCAAACGGGTCAAAATAAAAATGACTTGAAAAAGAATAATAACACTCCCATTGTGACCATACCCGTCCCTAAGGCTTAAGAAAAGGGTGTGGAGGCTAATACCGCCCCTTATCCCGAAGCATTGAAGGGACCCATGAAGAAGGTTGTAAACAAAAGAGGTCCACAACAAGAAGAGTTGTTGGAAATTTTCAAACAAGTAAAAATCAATTTACCTCTTTTGGATGCAATCAAACAAGTACCGTCTTATGCTAAGTACTTGAAAGAATTGTGTACCCAGAAACGAACTCATAAATTTCCTAAAAAATTAGATTTAACCGAAAATGTGAGTTCGATTCTTTCGGGTGCACTTCCACCTAAGCTCCAAGATCCGGGTGCGCCGATCATTTCAATTCAAGTGGGCAATTTCAAAATTAATCGGGCACTTTTAGATCTTGACGCTAGCGTGAGCATTCTACCGGGTAGTTTGTATGATCAATACGAGTTTGGTCCACTTCAGTCGTCAAACACCACCGTGGTGTTAGCCGATTTGACACCCAAACTACCCTGTGGAATTGTTTCAGATGTGATAGTAAAAATCGAGGATTTTTACTACCTGGTGGACTTTTTGGTATTAGATTATGTGGACAAGGACCCAACCAAGCAACCTACGGTGATTTTGGGTTGACCGTTCTTAACAACCGCAAATTCTCAAATTGATTGTAAAACGGGAACGGTTGACATGACATTTGGAAACCGAAGGTTGAGGTTGCATGTTTTTCCGGACTTATGAACCCTCCAGTTGATGATGAATGCTATATGGCGGACATTGTTGACACGTGTTTACCTCTTTGTGACACAGTCGTGGATGGGGAAAACACAATGGAGGATTGTTATATGTCTGACAGGTCACAGGTAGAGGTGGAAAAGAGCATAGACAAGGAAGTGAAAAGTTTGGAGGTGCTTGCGGTTCGAGAGGGAAAACCGATATGGACGCACCAAGTCGAGAGTTTACCAGAGAGCATTGACACTAAATTGAAGCCGTCATTAGTAGAGCCTCCGGAGGTAGAGTTGAAGGCATTGCCGAAGCATCTCAAGTATGCTTATGTTGGTGAAGGCAACACACTCCCGGTTATTATTGCATCAAACTTAACCGAAGAGCAAGAGGATAAATTGATGGGTGTTTTGGTCACCAATCGGGCGGCGATTGGATGGACCATTGCTGATTTGAAGGGTATTAGTCCCTCGGTGGTGATGCACAAAATCATCACGGAAGAGAATCTGACCCCCGTTCGAGATGCACAATGGAGACTGAATCCGAATATGCGGGAGGTGGTGAAAAAGGAAGTGCTTAAATGGCTTGATGCGGGTATCATTTATCCGATTTCGGATAGCCAGTGGGTGAGCCCAACACAGACGGTTCCAAAGAAAGCGGGTATACAAGTCATCAAAAATGACGCAGGTGAAGAGGTAGCCACTCGGCCGGTAACCGGGTGGCGAATTTGTATTGATTATAGGAAGTTGAATACCGCAACTTCCAAAGATCATTTTCCTTTACCGTTCATTGATCAAATAGTTGAGAAATTATCGGGGCAAAAATTTTATTGCTTCTTAGATGGCTATTCTGGTTATAACCAAATTGCTATCCATCCGGAAGATCAATAAAAAACCACGTTTACTTGTCCCTACGGCACCTTCGCATTTAGGCGAATGCCGTTTGGATTACGTAACGCCCCCGCCACCTTCCAAAGGTGCATGATGAGTATCTTTTCAGATATGGTGGGGAAGTCTTTGGAAATTTTCATGGATGATTTCTCAATTTTTGGGTCATCATTTGAGGCTTGTTTGGACCAACTAGATAAAGTGTTAAAAAGGTGTGTCGAAACTAGTTTGGTCCTAAGTTGGGAAAAGAGCCATTTCATGGTTCAAGAGGGAATTGTGTTGGGACACGTGGTGTCAAGTCATGGGATAGAGGTTGATCATGAAAAAGGTACAAGTTATATCTACTTTGCCGTATCCCACGACTGTTAAAGGTGTTAGGTCATTTCTGGGTCACACGGGGTTTTATCGGCGGTTTATTAAGGGTTTTAGTGACATAACCAAACCTTTATGTAATTTGTTGTTAAAAGATCAACCGTTTGATTTTAACGAAAATTGTCAAAACACTTTTAACAAATTAAAAGAAAAGTTAGTTGAGGCCCCAATCTTGCAATCGCCCAATTGGTCTTTACCTTTTGAAATTATGTGCGATGCAAGTGATTATGCGGTGGGAGCCGTATTGGGACAACGGGTTGATAAGAAACCCGTTGCCATATACTACGCGAGTAAGACTCTTTCGGATGCACAATTGAATTACACCACCACTGAAAAAGAGCTGCTCGCGGTGGTATATGCATTGGACAAATTTCGGTCATATATATGGGGTAGTAAAGTTATTATTTATTCTGATCACACTGCAGTTAGGTACCTCATGGAGAAGAAAGATGCTAAACCGAGATTGATCCGATGGGTATTGTTGCTCCAAGAGTTTGATTTGGAGATACGGGACAAAAAGGGTATCGAGAATGTGGTAGCGGACCACTTGTCCCGGTTGATGGTTGAAGAGGATCCTAAGTCGTTAGAGATCAATGAGTCTTTTCCCGATGAACACATTATGAAATTAGATAAATTACCATGGTATGCTAACATTGTAAATTATCTTGTTACAGGTGACATGCCAGCACATTGGGATAGACGGAAGAGGCAAAACTTCATGTCTCAAATCAAGTATTATCGGTTGGAAGAACCGCACTTGTGGAAGGAATGTGCGGATCAAGTGATAAGAAGATGCATAGATGATGAGGAAATTCCAAGCGTGTTGCAGCATCTACACTCGTTTGTGTGTGGTTGCCATTTTAGTGGTCACAAAACGGGTCATAAGGTGTTGAATAGTGGTCTTTATTGGCCTACTATTTTTAAAGATGCTAATGAGTTTTCAAAGAATTGCATAGAGTGCCAAAAAATAGGGGGTATTTCAAAAAGGGATGAGATGCCCATGCAACCAATCCTCGAAGTCGATGTTTTCGATGTGTGGGGTATTGATTTCATGGGCCCATTCCCCAATTCTTATGGTAACTTGTACATCTTGGTGGCCGTTGATTACGTGTCAAAGTGGGTCGAAGCAATAGCCACCAAGACAAACGACCATTCCGTGGTTTGTAATTTTGTTCAAACCAATATTTTTTCAAGGTTTGGGATTCCTCGTGTCATCATAAGTGATGGAGGATCTCATTTTAAAAATTTTTGGTTTGGGAAACTTTTAAAACGGTTTGGTGTTGACCATAGAATTGCTACCCCTTATCACCCGCAAACAAGTGGGCAAGTTGAGGTGTCAAATAGGCAAATCAAAGAGATTTTGCAAAAGACCGTGCGGGCGGACCGTAAGGATTGGTCAATTAAGTTGAACGATGCTTTATGGGCCTACCGTACGGCACATAAGACACCCATTGGCACTACGCCTTACCGGTTGGTTTACGGTAAAAATTGCCATTTACCGGTTGAACTTGTGCATAAATCATTATGGGCTATTAAAGAGGTCAATATGAAATATGATGATGCAGGTAAGGAACGAAAGCTCAAGCTATGCGAGTTGGAGGAGTTACGGGAAATGGCATATGAATGCACGTCCAAGTATAAGGATGGGATGAAGAGGGCGCATGATGCCAAGTTGAGAAAGAAAGAGTTCGAGGTTGGCCAAAAAGTGTGGCTTTACAATTCGAAGCTCAAGTTCTTTCCCGGAAAGCTTCGGAGCAAATGGATGGGACCTTATGTTATCACCCGTGTCGGACAATTGGGTGATGTTACCATCGAGGACCCGAAGGATGGGATACGACAAACGGTAAATGGTCATCGACTAAAACCGTTTCTCGATGGTAATGAAAAGGTGGATGAAAATAAGGAATCGGTGAGCTTCGTGGTAAGCATCCCGGTTTATGAGGTCGAATGAAAAGGACCGGTAATAAATTTTGTAAAGTTATGTACCATATATTTAATTGTTTGTGTGTTTTTGTGTTAATCGTTCTCGTTTTGTACTAACCCTTGTAATTGTGTGAAGTCCGGACATCATAAACGGGTCTTGAAGACAAAAGGTATGTTTTTAGACTTATTTGTGTGTATTAGGGACAATACACGACTTTTCGGGGGGTGGTAGGGCCGTTAACGGTTTTCGCGATTTCAAAATTTTAACTTATAAAAATTTATAAAAAGAATTTTAATAATTTCTAGAATTTTTTATTGTACATAGTCCCTTTACAAAAGTTTCATAATTTTCTCCCTATTTTTCAAAAAAAAATTTTTTTGAAAATAAAAAAAGTGCTAAAACCAATACCCGTCGGCGACGGGGTATTACCCGTCCCGGACGGGCTCTCATTGAACCCGTAAGCCAAACATTCCCGTAGACAGATGATCAAGCCGTCGGCCCAAACCCACTTTTCGCTACCCGTCGGCGACGGCATGTCACCCGTCGGCGACGGGCTATGTTTTGTCCGCCGACGTGGGGTCGACCCCTTGATGTTTAAACCGAATTCCAACTCTCTTAAACACAATAAAACATATTAAAACTCATTAATCACCACACCATTCGACTCCCAATAACCCTACATCATTCACTCTTCATAAAACCTCTGCTATCTCTCTCTTTAAACCTCACCTACCTTCATCTTCTTCACTTAGAACTCCAAAACCCTAAAACCTTCAAACCCTCATAACTTCATCAAATCTCCACCAAATCAACTGATTTTTGGGTCTATCTTGAATGTGTAACTTTATGTTTTTATATGAGTTTTAATCTTGAATGGCCTACTTTTAATTAGATTTGTGTTTATGCAGGTTTAACGAAGTTAAGGAGCTTTTCGGGAGCTTTAAGGGTCACCGGGTCAAAAACCGGAGCACCAGGATGCGTTACGGATCAACCGGGAGTGCAAGGATCAAAGTTCAAAGAATTGGTACTCTAGAGGCCGTCGGCGACGGGGGTATACCCGTCCCGGACGGGCCCCAGAAAGTCCCGTCGGCACACAAAGCCCGTATCCAGACATATTGGCCGTCGGCCAGAAATCGGTTTTTGGGAACCCGTCGGCGACGGGGTCAGGCCCGTCGACGACGGGCAGTAATTTTGGCTGACGCAGATTCTTGGGGTTTTGAGCTAAGATCGATTTTTATTGGTTAGGAGGCATTCAAGACAGGAGTTACACACTCTTTTGAGGTTTGAACTTGACCTTGGAGCCAAGACTCATAATCATTCACCTACCATTCGATTGCACTTCATCTCTACAACCCGAAATCATCATCGAAGAATCACCATCACCATCTTCACAATCAATCATTCCACAAACCCTAATCCTTCTACCATCATCATCTTTCACCAAACCTCATCATTCACCATTCTCAAGGCTTCAAGATGTTCAATTTCGAGTTCTCAACATCCGGTGATCAAGCTTCTTCAACCATAAGCGGCTAATCATCTCGGTTTCACCCCGGTGTAGGTAGTTGTTAATTTTAGGGTTTCGAATTGTTCTTGTTTCAACTTAGTGACAATTTGTGTTTGATTTTTGAAACCTTTGACAATAGTTTGCATTTGTTTCGTATTCGTAAATTGTCGAACGATGTTAAAAGTTATGACTTTACGAAATGGTTATGTGTAGTATGCATTGTCTTGGTTAGGTTTTACTTGTGTTGATCATAAAGTGTATTCTTGTCCGTTTCTTGAAACGTTGATAGTTATTAGCACCTACGTCACGGTACACTAAATCCGCTAATCATACACACTTGAGTTGAATCTAAAAACTTGTAGAAACCCTAGGTTGACAATTACCGAAACCGGGTGTGAACCCTTTTTCTCATTATCGTTTATTAATCAAATTTTTGTGCAATCGTTAATTTTTAGTTGTCAATCAATTACACCAATTTCTTTAGATTAAATTCACATCTCTCAATTAAACAAAAATACAAAAACATTCTAGTAAGCTTCATAAATTGTGACACTCTTGATAATTCAATCGAATCCATTCACAAACCACATACTCTTCGTGGTTCGACCCCTTGCTACCACTAACTATTTGTTAAGGGTAATTTGGGCTTATAAGTATTATCTTTGACCGGAGCGCGATATTCCGATCAAATTTTGGCGCCGCTGCCGGGGAGTGCGTGCGCTTTGTGTTTGGATTATTGTTTGAATTTGCGTGATTATCTGTTTAATTTGTTTAGTGTCTTTTTGTACTTTGTCTTTTTCTTTGTTACGCGGGGTGTGTTACATGTGCAGGTTACAGGTAGTGGATGCATACGCGGAACTCCGGGAGGACTTCACCTTTAGTCTACGAACCGGAAATTGAAAGAGTAGCAAGAAGAAACTTAGCAAGCCGGTTAGAGGCAACACTTGCTTCTAATCAAACCAACCAAACACCACAACTCACGCCGACCATTGAAACCGATTCAATGGCGAACCAAAATTCCAACCAAAACTTCAACCAAAACCAAAACCCGAACCAATTCCAATACCGAAGCAACTTCAATCTCGCCCAAAACGTTCAACCCATGCCTCAAGAGCGACCGGGTGGTAACAACAATAACGGGCCACCCACACCACCTTTTCAAAACCAAAATCCCAACAACGCCCAAAGAACACCCCAACAACAAAACCTTCATCGACACAATTCTTTACCCATCAACCTTGATGACCGGAATGTCAATTCCGACCGTCGAGGTAATCGAGATCGTGGCAATCCCGCGAACGAAGACCCATTCTTCAACATATACGATTTGAGAAACGCCATCCCCGATGATGAACCATATAGTGTTCCCGGTTATCAATCGCCGGAACATGTGAGCGTGCATACAGAAAATTCAGACGACGGGGGCTATTATGATGATCGGGCTAACGATGACGAAGATTGGGGATACGTGAATCAGGGTAACATCTACAATGCAAGAGGGTATGAAGATGAGGAGTTTGGCTACTAAAACGCAAACTATGTGGGGGATGATGACTACGGGTACGGGAATGCAAGAAATGACGGTTATGAGAACAATCGCCAACCACGAAACAACAATCAACGGAACCGAAATGATGGGTTTTACAACAACAACAATAACAACAATGGTAACCCTAATCGGATTCCTCGTTTCGTGGGAGGAGGTAATCAAAGGGGTAATCAAGGTAGGAATCAAGGCGGTGAAAGAAGAGGTGATCGAAGGGACAACCGAAGGCCGGTCGATCAAGAGGTTAACGGTCCACAACGTCGTCAACAACCTCCACGGGGAGTGAATGACCGTTTTCGACCGGTAGTCACCGATAATGACTCTCCTATAGTGTGCGAAAGGAGAATGTTTGATTGTAAACCTCATTACATCAATATACTTCCCAACTTCAATGGGAGGTCTAATGATGAGCCGTACACGCACATGGCGGAGTTTTCATCCATTTGTAACACTATTGGGGGGCACAACTTCGCATTAGAGGAGGTCAAGCTTCGTTTGTTTCAATTTTCGTTGAAAGACAAGGCAAAGCAATGGTTTCTCACACTTCCGGCGAATAGTATTCGAACATGGGGTGAGATGCAACAAGTTTTTTTAGACGAATATTATTCGATGGCGAAGACCGACGATGCTAAGGATGAGATAAGGTCGTTTACGTTTGTACCATATTACATGGGGTGAGATGCAACAAGTTTTTTTAGACAAATCTATCTAAATATATATATTTATATTTATATGAGTAAATTACAACCGGTGTCCTTTACGTTTGTACCATATTACAACCGGTGTCCTTTAACTAAAGATATTACAGAGCCAAAGCTGTAAAAAATGGGTTTGAATTGCTGTTAAAAAAGGGGGGTTATATAGGCTGTTAAAAATATGTTTAATTGCTGTTAAATGCAGTTAAAAATGGGTCAATTTGATGTCAAATGCAGTTTAATTGCTGTTATATAGGCTGCAAATGCTTCCTAAAAGCTGTAAAAAAGGGGGGTTTGAATTCCTATTAAATGCAGTTAAAAATAGGTCAATTTGTTGTCAAAATTAAACTAGGTTGGCACAAAGGACATAGGGTGTTAAAAACTAATAACATAAAGGACGGAGCCTGTAATATCTTTAGTTAAAGGACACCGGTTGTAATATGGAAGAAACGTTAAGGACACCAGTTGTAATTTACTCTATTTATATTTATATTTAACCATCTTCGTAAAATACAGCTTAATTTAGAACGCGAGATTATGGGCGGAGAAAGCGGCGGTTCTCAACCGCCGAATGAGGCTGCCGTGTTTCAAAACGTTTTGGGTGATCGACTAGGATGGTTCCGGGGGCTTGGGCCTAAACTTTCAAATACGCCATCGAACCCGTTTAGTGCGCAACCTCAAACCGCATAACCCTTTTCGAAGGTAAACTATACAATTTGACTTCAAAAATATAGCATGTATCCAAACAATATATAATATTACAATCTAACACTATAGGTTTTCAATATAACTTAGGCTTTTAGTTTTGGTTCTTTTTTTTACATATTGTTGAACCTTTAGCCGCTCTGAATACTCATAATATTGGGTTTGATATGTGTTAATGTAGGAATATGTTTCGGATTTGTTCCAAAGCCCGACATTCGTAAACCAACTTGAATCCTATCTTGCGGCGAGGGGAAAGCAAGCCGCAACCGACGATGACTATGACGATGACGACCTTTTTGACAAGGATGATGAGGAGTAATTAGTATTATTGTACGGATATTTTAGAAGGTTATTTTTCGGATATTTTAGGATGTTATAGTACGGAAATGTTTTATGCGATTTTAGTATGTAAAGCATTATGTTTGTTTAGTCTGTTTGTGTTGTATAAAACTTGAAAATTGGCAGGTTTGTTTATAACGGGAAATACTGCAAATGCAGCAAAAATAAAAAAAATTGACTTTTAGCGGCGACATATGTCGCCGCTATTAATTATACCTATTAGCGAAGACCTTTTAGCGACGACATATGTCGCCGCTAAAAGTCCTAATCATTTGAGCGGCCAAGCTTTAGCGGCGACAGGAAACCCTTTAGCGGCCAAGCTTTAGCGGCGACTAATTACCGGCGACATTTGAGACTATTAGCGGCGACACTTGTCGCCGCTATTGGTCGACTTTCTTGTAGTGAAAACATGACACAAATGCATGTCATGTTAATTTTATGACTTGTCAATCAACGACACAATTTTGCGTGTCATAATTACCGTTTTATGACGCACAATGTGTGTCAAGAAATGTGTATTTTCTAGTAGTGACCTTATGTTTTTCCTTGTAAAGTTACACTATGTAGTTTGTTTCATATACTTGGGTACTTCCCAATTTTGCGGAAAATATTTTTGGTGTGGAATCTAGTGTTTACTCACTATGTATTTGAATCAATATCGTTGGTGTAGCAAGTTTGTTGGGTGTCTTACATATCTCATTTTAAGCTATATTCTCTTTCTTTAAAGCATTTTCATTAAAAAAATATCACCAATTTATGACTACTAATAAGAGTTATAGATATGCTCGATCAAGTGAGCTTACTCCATTCTATTTTCGGCCTCACAATGTGAGACGTATGGTCGGCTAGGTGGCGTCCTTGTTATGGATCAACACACATTATCTGACTTTATCATTGAGTGATAAAGATATCTAGTTAGTAACTTTATCATTGTGTGATAAAGATATTTAGTTAGTTTACAAGGAGGAATGTAGTTATTTGGCTGTCTAACTTGTTTAGTTGTTTGCTTTTTGGTTGTGTTGCGTGGTGTCCTAGACTTCATATGTCAAGTCTAGTTGGTGTGTCCCTTTGACACACCCTTGTACTTTTTTGATTCATTTATAAAATTCATCGGGATAA
Source organism: Helianthus tuberosus (assembly GCA_030545235.1). Classification (NCBI taxonomy): domain Eukaryota; kingdom Viridiplantae; phylum Streptophyta; class Magnoliopsida; order Asterales; family Asteraceae; genus Helianthus; species Helianthus tuberosus. Next base: position 19,303 of record JARYGA010025664.1, read on the forward strand.
CCCTTTACCCAAAAAAAAAATACAAGGAGGAATGTAGTTAGTTTAAACACCACAATTGAAGCGCCGTTTTCATCGTTTGGAGCACCGTTTCGAAGTAAGTTTTACATCAATGGACTCGTATCATTGTTCTGATCAAAAGCCCTAAAAAATCTGTTTGTAATTTGGAAAAAAGCTTAACTCCGTTAAATTTTTTTAACGGAGGACTATTGTAGGAAAAATAGGTGAACGGTGGGACTGGTGAGGGGAATATTCTGAGTTGGGATTATTAATAGCCAATAAAGTCTATGTGTGATTTTTACAGGCCAATTCCCCTTAAAAATCATTAATTTTTGAGAGTAAGAAGAAATAATAATTCTTCAAGCTTTTATTTTAGCGATAGCTAGTTTGATATTAAAAATTTATGGGTAGTCGTCGCTATCGGAGCCATGGCAGCACCTAATCTTCATAAAACTCCACTCGTTACAAATGGTTGCGCCGCCGCCACCAGGCTAACGCTAAGGGAACGCTGCACTGGCCATCTCTCTTTCTTTGCCCCTCTATAGAAACCCTGATAATGCAATTTGTACCACTAAACCACTGTTCAATTCGTTGGTTTTTAAATATATAGTAATAGTAATAATAATAATAATAATAATAATAATAATAATAATAATAATAATAATAGTAATAATAATAATAATTCTGGATAAACATGTCTATGTATTTAAAGATTTTTAGTTTAGGTTTGAGTTTTGATAAGGTTAATAAATGAGATTTGCTGCTCTATTTTAGTTTACAACATGTTTTGATACTAACAATAAGTTAAATAAACAACTCGGCAAGGAAAATTCGGTAACATATACAGCGAACAACTAACTAAAGACTCAACAATCAAATGGCTTTCTTATTACCAAACTACAAGGAGTAGGATGCATATTACATCATAAAGGATACGTAGCACACTTAAACCAATCCTTTCATACAATTAATTCGGTGAGTTATACATTCACCTAAGAAAGCCACAACTTCACACTTGTTTTTAAATAAACCGAAGCTTAACTTGGAGTAGACACAAGACACACATACACTATTAAGCTTGTATGGTTCATTTGTCGACCGGATTCCCACCACCAGAACTATCTTCCCCATCGCTCATAACTTCATTAGCTCGAGCTCTAGCAGCAGCAGCCCCTGCGGCTGCCGCACGGATGTCATCAGAAGTGGGACTCTTAGGAAGCATACTAGAATAATTAGACTAGGGAAAGTTCAGTATAGCATAGCTACCTTTGAGTGCCAATGCTGCCACATCATAAGCCGCAGCCGCCATTTCGGGTGTTCTGTACGTGCCTAGCCATATGCGGCGTGACTTACTTGGCTCGCGGATTTCAGAAACCCATTTTCCAGCCCGGTTTCTGATGCCATGGTAAACCGGGTGGCGAGTGGAGGAGCCGCAGACAGTAGGCGGAGGAGTGTCGTTGTCATGATCGCTGTTGCGGCGGCGACGGTTAGCCATGCAATGTGATTGGGTGGATTTGGGGGAGTTAGACGAATAGATTTTGTCGGGTGTAACAGGAAACTTGATAGAGCGTGGGGAGTTCGCGTATAGGGTTTTGAACCAAGGACAAAACTTTCCGCATAAGGAAATTATGTTTTATGTGTCAACCGGACCATCTATTTGAGAAAAAAAAAAACACACTTGATTATGAAACACGTAAAATCATTAAAGAGTCGAAAGCAAAATCATGGGTTTCACCAAAAGCTTTTGTTTGATATTTAATGATTAGGGTTCTACCTTTTTTTATATATTGTAAAGAATACTTTAAAGTAATTTAAACCTCTCACACAAAGGAAAAGAGGTAAGGGCCAAGGGATTCCATATATCAAAGATTAATTTTCTTTTCGTCTTTGTGGATCTCACTGCTTCAAAATCAAATCTCAGTTTCAATCATTGGAAGAACTCAAAAGATAAGTTTACTCAGTCGTTTTCCACTTAGTTTCTGTGTTTGTTATTATTATTATTATTATTATTTTTTTTGCTTTTGTGGGTTTTTGGATTGATGTATGGAACCGTTGACATTTATTAGTAAAGTATAAAATTTAGAAAGATACAAATAAGTGGTTAAAGAATTGTAATTACTCAAAAATGATACATAATAAATTCTAAATTGAAAAATGTGACACAATATAAAGGTATAATCCATTCTATTTTTCACTTCAGTTATATGTCGTACAACTATTTAGACGATTCTATAAATAAAATTAATATCATTTTATACACGCACTGTTGCGCGTAAACACACATGACGGATCAAATACAAAACATATTATGCTTAGAAACATAGAAAACAGTCTGGACATTTAACCTACCAAATTCAATGGTTAAAATTAACTTGTTGACTATAAGTTGGTAAGAGTCATGAGGGGTAAAAGAATCTACTTCTTGTGTTCATGTTTACAACTTTTAAAATATATAAACAAATACTTTTAAAACATCTTGTTGAATTTTAAATTAACCCCAATGCTCACAATTTTAAAACGACTATAACTTTTTCGTGTGAGATTAAATATATTAATGATATAATATTTAATCTTTTAGCCATCAAAATCATTTATATTATATATAGATCAAAATATATTAATAACCTATTAATAATTAGTTGGTAATTGTTGATGGACCATATTACCCTTATTAACTAATTGGGTTTCCTCTTGGGTGTATAAATAAGGAGCTTATTAGAGAGTTAAAGGGTTACACAACAAACACAAGTTAGACAATCTCATAACCCTCATAACATCATCGACTCTCTCTCCCTAACCAAAATCAACCCTACTTTCGGTTTCATCACCATCATCACTTTACACCCTAAGGAGGAACCGGATCATCCTGACAAGTATGTCGAACTCAATGGCTGGATCTCTGACTGGATTCTCCACTGCTTTGAATGCTATAACAGGTATGTTATTCATGTTTTCCATTAAGTTTAAACAGAATTGATCAACATGTGGTATGTTATTCATGTTTTCCATTAAGTTTAAACAGAATTAGTTGGTAATTGTTGTTTTCCATCAACAATTACCAACTAATTATTAATAGGTTATT